>CAIGRL010065568.1:0-11118 GCA_903798325.1 Fraxinus xanthoxyloides | reverse complement strand
TTTCCTTTATCTCGCATTTTTGTCATGTATAAAACATTTATCTCTTTCTCTTCCAATGAAAGCGAAAACGCGGGGGACTTAGGGGGAGGGAGGGTGGGAAGGGAGTCGACCATTGATCTTTGTCGACCAGCGTCGCTGGTCGACGGTCAACCAACATGGTCGACTGTCGACCAACATTAATGCTGGTCGACCATTGACCAGCCTTGCGGCTGGTCATGGGCCGAGTCCCGCTGACAATTTTTCTTGTGGGGTTGGCCTATTCCGTTTTGAGTCAAACCTTTCACAACAGCCGACCAAATTTCAAGTTTTTCAATCGATTTTCCCAACACGACATGTGGGGTCGACTAAATCTTTAAACCAAAATATAGATATAGAGCAAGATGTCGTAGGCGAAAAGGTGATTCTTGAGATTCTAAGATGTTATAGCCCTTATAACTCCTCATCCAAATTGAAAAAAGTCACTGGTTGCTCACCACTATGTGTCGAGCAATCTTGTGTTGTCGAATGTAGGGTCCGTTGATTTTGGGTCTTAACCATTTTTGGTTTTAAAAACTCACCACCCGCCCTTAAAACTATGTTGAGCTAGCTAATTTCTTGATTTTTTTTGCTCACAGTCATATGTCGAGGATGTTGAATGTCGAGTCTCGTGATTTTGAGCCTTAACCATTTTTAGTTTTAAAAACTCACTACCAACCTTTAGAGCAATTTCGAACGAGCTAATTGTTTGACTTTGTTGCTCACAGCCATATGTCGAGCAATCTCGGGTTGCCGAGTGCAAAATCTAGTGATTTTGAGCATTAACCATTTTAGGTTTTGAAAATTCACCATCTACCCTTAGAGTGATTTCTAGCTAGTCGATTTCTCGACTGTTTTTTTGCTCGTCGCTATGCGTCGAGCTATTTTGGATTGTCGAACACATGGTCAAGTGATTTTGACCCTTAAACATTTTTTTATGTTTGAAGCTCACCACTATCTCCTAGCGATTTTGAGCTAGCCANTTTGACTTTGTTGCTCACAGCCATATGTCGAGCAATCTCGGGTTGCCGAGTGCAAAATCTAGTGATTTTGAGCATTAACCATTTTAGGTTTTGAAAATTCACCATCTACCCTTAGAGTGATTTCTAGCTAGTCGATTTCTCGACTGTTTTTTTGCTCGTCGCTATGCGTCGAGCTATTTTGGATTGTCGAACACATGGTCAAGTGATTTTGACCCTTAAACATTTTTTTATGTTTGAAGCTCACCACTATCTCCTAGCGATTTTGAGCTAGCCAATTTTTGGGCTTTTTTTTCTCACCGCTACGTGCCATGTTGTCTTGGATCGTCAAGGTCAAGGTCAGATGATTTTGAGCCTTAACCACATTTGGTTTTTGAAGCTCACCACCAGCCCCTAACAATTTTGAGTTAGCCAATTTTTAGGTTTTTTTGCTCACCGCTACATGCTGAGCTGTCTTGGATCGTTAAGGTCAGGGTCAAGGTCAGGTGATTTTGAATCTTAACCATTTTTATTTTTATTTTTTAAGCTCATCACCAGCCCCTAGCGATTTTGAGCTAACCCATTTTTAGGCTTCTTTGCTCACCGCTTGCAGTCTTCACTTCACTTAGTTATGAATCAATATCTCATAGCAGAATTTAACTTGTCAAAATTTGGGGGCTCAGTAGGTGCACCGGGACATCCCAACGAGGCTGGCCTTTCTTTAACACCCTCATCATCTACCGCCAATTAGGCTTTTCACTAAACAATTTTCAATCAAGTGCGCATGTAGCAGGCATTACATCAGAAAAACCCTAGCTACAAATTTTACAAGTGGTCATTATGTCAGAAAAGAAGAAATTAAAACTCCCCTAGCGACTATATTTACAGGCAAGTATCATGCTACTTGAATTTTCTGCTCGTTTGTTTACTGATAGTACTTCTTAAGGTGCTCAATTCGCCCCCTAGAGGCTCAAGGTCCAGCATCATTACTGGTGGTGATCCCTTCATCCGTATACAGTCCACGTAACACTTATTTAAGGATTCTTAATCTTCCCTCACACATCTAACACCTCTACTGTTTGAGAATTTCATCACTCGGTGGTAAGTAGAGAGGATAGCCCATGCAGCATTCATTAGGGGTTGACCGTAGATTGCATTATACACCATGGGGGTCTTGACAACCAAAAAGTTAGTTAAAATCACCACACTTGCAGGGTAGGTACCCAACGTCACCGATAGCTTTACGAATTCTTTTGGTATCATAATAGCCCCTCCAAATCCTAGAAGTGGGGTGGATACCACTTTCAACTTTTCCAAAGAAATTTTGAATGCTTCAAATGCTTCCCAAGTGAGAACGTTCGCTGCACTTCCGCCATCAACCAATACCCTTCTGATGTTTTGATTGAATCTAGCCTTTTCTGAATGGAATAGACCCCAGTTGTGCGTGCATAGCTCTTTCTAGCGGAGTTTGAGTCTCTCCCCGCCGTGATTCCTCCAAAAATCATATTTATAATATCGGCCCTAGGTGGCGATCGATCCTCAACCTTCTGCTTTCCTCGATCATTCCTCGCATACTTAGTCAAAAAAACCTACTTCAAAAGGTGCTCGATCTCCTCCTTTAAAGGGATACACTCATCTGTTTCGTGTCTATGGTCTTTATGGAAATGGCAATACTTGCTCTTATCCCGCTTGTTGGCTGATGCTGCCATCGACATTGGCCATTCGAGCTCTTTCATGTTCCGAATTTCCATCAATATCTTATCCCGTGGAGTATTTAAAGGGATGAAAGCTTGATCTCCTCTCATCTTTGCCTAACTGACCGATCCTGAGTGTACCCCATGTTTATGTGCTCATTCTTTAGCTTGTCTTTGTCAACAGGTATTCGCACATCACCTAACTTTCGCTTGTGGCTTTCTGTCTCCCAATACTCTCTAAGATTTTTCGTAACCCTTTCTGCTTCCTCTGCGTTAACATACTTGTCACACTTTTTCAAGAGTTCATGCATCGACTCTGGACAGTTTTTGGAGAGTGATATCTTGAAAGCTCGGTTCCCCTTCCCATTCATCAACGCTTTACTACTGCGGACATTTGAAGGTCCCTTATGCCAAGCGTCGCCCGACTGAACCTATCCAAATACTCCTACAAAGATTCATCTTTCTCTTGCACTACCTGCATCAATCCAATGGCTGTCTTTTGTTTCTTTTTGCTACTCATGAAGTATGCCATGAAACTTTTGGAAAGCTCATCAAAAGTCTTTATAGACCTGGGTGCCAGGGTAGCCACCCAGTCTCTAGCCTCCCTCCTGAGTGTTAGGGAAATGATCGACACATCACTACGTCTGAGGCTGCATAGAGATTCATTAAATTAAGGAAGGTCTGCAAATGGTCTAGCGGATCTATGACTCCATCATATGCCTCTATCATTGGCTGTTTGAAGCCTTTCGGTAAAGGAACAACCATAATTTCGGGCGCAAAAGGGTCTTCCTCCAGAACCATTTGCCTACGTCTGTCCTTTCTCTTAGTTAATGCATTGTCTATCTTCTGGATCATCATTTCCTCTATCTTTCTTTTCAAGTCTGTCGCGGGTTGGGAAACTTGCGGAACCACAAACCCTGAAGCCATGGTCTCCTATTGTTAGTTGAGTAACGGGCGGGGTAACCGTTTGCGCCACCTGGGGTGGTTGTACATGTACTGCCTCCTACGAATTATGTGGTGGGGCTGCCATTTTCTGTGTTTAACTCTGCAGAGGGTCATCATGGCTGCCAATTGTGTTTACAATGTACTAAATTGGCTCGGCGTTACGTACTGCAGTGGCGGGTCGTGATCCCTTGCGACAGATTTCGACTCCATCTCTGTTGCATTTCCGACCATACGCATTTTACTCCTAGTCCGTCTCCTTGACATAGTTGTTTGTTCAGTGGTTTCCCACAGACGGCGCCAATGAAATGTTTGCAAGATTGTCCTCTGTGTTTATCTTACCGAGTACGGTAATCCGACTACTCCGGTCAGTGGTTGTTACCTGCAAAAAGAGGTCGGGGCTTACTCCCCCGTTGTACTTCCGGCGTGAGAATCAGTAATCAATTTGTAAGAATAGGAAGATAGTATAATGCGAATTCATGTAGTTCGGGTTTCAAGATGACCAACTTTTCTCACCTTGGAGGTATTTATAGGTACCTGTTGCTACACATACGTTTGGCGGTTGCTGGTGCCACTTGTCCCACGTAAGCCTACCCACTTCTCCCACGTTCTTGTAGAATGACCCCCACTTCTCAAGTGGTGGGTTGTACCCACGTTTACCGTTGAGTGGTTCCTATCTAGCACATTGTCATTTATGTGATTGAGTGTGGCGTTGAACCCATAGTGGTAGACGGCTTGTGTGGACGTAGAGGGTTTCATGGGGGTTGACAGCCTCATGGGGGTAGACGGTCGCATGGTGGTAGACGGCCTCATGGTGGTAGACGACTCATAGGGGTAGTTGCCTCATGTTGGTAGACACCTCATGGGGGTAGACCGCCCCATGTGGGTCAACGAACTCATAGTGGTAGATGTCTCATGGGGGTAGACGGCCTCATGGTAGTAGACGTCTTATAGTGGTAGATGGCCTCATGGTGGAAGACCCTCATGGGGGTAGCCGGCCGCATGGTTGTGACGCCTCATGGGGGTAGACGGCCTCATGGGGTCGACGCCTCATGGTGATAGAAGCTTCATGGGGGTAGACGCCTCATGTTGGTAGACAGCCATACGGTGGTAGACACCTCATGAGGATAGACGGCCTCATGGGGGTCGACGACCTTATAGCAGTAGACAGCCTCATAGCTGTAGACGGTCTTATAGTGGTGCTCTACATGGAGTGAACATCAAGTTGTTCTCACCCGTCTGAGCATCTTGAATAATTATTAATGTCATCCTGTATCAGTGATCAATGAATGAAAATTGTCGATGATTACATCACCGATGATATTGTTGCCTGTTATTACTTTTGAACGTGCATCGATATTCATTGTTGTTGTCTTTTTAAATGATTCTACTGACACATATTTACGTGGCTATCATTTCTTTTAATTGTTCCATTCTCGCCTTTGCTACTATAGGTGATCCTCAATACTTTAAACTTACATTGCAACATGGAATTCATGTTGCAATCCAATACGGATGAGTTGTTAACTTTCAGTCTCCTAGCGCTTCACATTTTATGGTTTTGTCCAATTGATAGGCTCAAATATGTATTATGTGATGCAGAAAAATACTTGAAAGAAGAGAATGCAAGTATAAATTTCATTGTAGATTACGTAGTAATAAGAATTATCTTACCTAATTTTCTAGTTCTATCATTTGGCGGTTGCCATTTCACTTTAATCATTTGCTATATTTTTCAAAAAAGTCTGCACGTACAGGGAAATTTAACGGGGAGTTGCTCAGGAAGACACTGTCTTCCTGTGAATTTTCCTGTACACGTAGCATATCTTATATTTTTCACTTGTGGTGCTAGGTTGTTGATATCTAACACAAGGACTTCCAATACACACAAAGAAATATCAAATCCAAGTGCAAATCAAGAAAGCAGAATCCGAAACAAAATGCAAGGAACACAAAGATATATTTATTTCGATGAATTGGGGCTTAAAGATCACCAATTGCTTGGCTAGTCTCCGTTCGGAGCTCAATTAGAATGGATAATACCAATCAAGAACCAAAGACTTCACATGAGTTTCTACGAGTTTGTCCACCAAGACCCATGCTCAATAGCCTAAATGGACTTATGCACGAACAAAATTAAAACCTCACACTACAATCTGACAACTGACCCTGTAATCTCCTATTAATTCACAGTAAAATGCCTTGATCACATTCTGCAAATACAACCCGAGCCCTTTAAACGTATTTCTCTCAACGAATCACAGAGAATCAATGACGTTCACCAAACAAATTAGATCTAGAGAAAGTGAGAAGCGGCTGCCTTCGGTGAGAAATAAAGAGAAGGGCATCCGTTCTGTTAAATCAAACCATTGTCCTTATGTATGGGATGACTGAGATTGGATCTTTATGGTCCACTTCAACTTAGATTTAACGCCGTTTACATTTAATTTAGTTAAATCATTTTTACTTGCATATTTGACACTATTTTAGTTATAATTTCATCACAACAAAACTTCATTCTAGTTTTAGTTAAATGTCAAGGTAATAGAAATTGAACTAATCAATCTCTATGTGACGATACTTGGATTCAAAAAGTCCACTTTATTACTTGTAACGAACTGTACACTTGCGATGATTTTAATTCGACATATTTTCGTGAAAAAGACTCCCCTGATATGACTTGTAATCCAATTGCTCGCTTCCTATTGCTCTCATTAGCTCTTTGGTCTTGGTTGGTTTAAGTGTTCCGCGACATCATGTTTTTGAGTAATACAATCAAATAAAACATTAAGATCAAATAGAAACAAGTGTTATTTATCTCTAACATCTAGTAAACCACTAACATATCGAAGATCTAAGAGGAAACAGGGTATGGATGATGAGTTCCTAAAATTGAATAATAAAAAAAACTATTCTAAATTACCTTAAATTATTCTAAATCTAAAAAGAAGAATAAATTAAAGGAATAAAAGTATTGAGTTGCCTCCCAACAAGAGCTTGTTTATAGTCTGTAGCTCGACTTTTGCACAAGTGTATCATGCCACTTTGAATATGGCTTTGGATGTCTTGCTTAGCTTGCTTAATTTGACTTTGTTCCGTATTGCAAATTTCTTCCAAATTTTAATATTATCCTTCTCCAAGTAGTATGACTTCCCTTCATCATCCATTTTGAACTAAACAATGTACACCTCAATCTCTTCATAAGGTTTAATCACAAACTCCATTTTTGAGCAAACGAGAATGTCAGTGGATTGCCTGCTAATTTCTTCTTCTTTGAATGCTACTGATTCTTTTTCGCCCGTTATAATTAACTTTTTGATCTTCTTATGCTCTACTTCTTTAATTGAAACTTTCTCAAGTTCAACATTTGTATCTAAAACTTTTGGCAAAGAAACAATGACATCTGATAAATGTAATTTTTACACTTATTCAGGACCTAAAATAACGATATTTGATAATTCTTTTGACAAAACATATTCTAAAGTATTGTATTTTATATTTAATAAGTGAAATTATATGAATGAAAAGGGAATTGAAGGAAAGAAGCAAAAAATGCGAAAAATGGCAAAATGTAAAGTACAAGGACTAATTTGCATCGTATGAAAGAATGTAAGACTTGGAAGCAAGCATTAATTTAATTGGCCATTGGAATTAATTGGACCTCAACTTGGTCTCAAAATTAGACCAAAAAATTTGGTGGTTTATGTTACACACAGCAGCAGCAAGGTAAGAGGGACGCATACAAAAAAAAATGGAGCTGCCGTCGAAAGAGGAAACGAAATAGAATATATACATGCGAAGTGGAGGCTTTTAAAAGATATATACACACGGAAACCAAAGCAGATTATTAGATATATTATTCACACAGAAGCGAAAAACAAGGCAGAAAATTAATTCCAAATTTGTTCACATTTCTTCAATTTTTAGTGATGTCGTTCCACTTTTGTGCGTTTAATTTTAATATTATGATAGACTAGATTTTTACAGTGCTAAGATATAGATGAATCTTTGTTTTGAAACTTTTAGTATTAATTAATTATTTTGACGTTAATTTGTTTGAATGCGTAGATGTTTATTATGGTTAGTATGCTTTTCAATTAATTGACCATTAGTTGAATTGTTTGTGGATTTTATTATCATCGAGAGATATAATAGGATTGCTAGCACATAGTAATAAAAATTGTGAGGTTCGATAGAGGATAGAAATATACCTCTATGCTTCGCATGGTTTTTTAGATGTTCTAACTTGTTTAATACTTCTTATATGTTGGTATCTTTATAGAGATATAGAAAGATCACATATATGATTAGATTTAATTGCTATCGAGAGAAACTTTTAAATAAATTTGGAATTTCGACCAACTCGCATGATAACAAATAGTCATTTTAATTGTTGTACTGAAAATGGATTAACAAATGGGATTCTATATCTCAGCAATGCACATCAAAACTTTGATAAACTTTTTTTTTTCATTTCGAGTACGTAATAAATTAGACATAGAGTTATTACAAATCATTATTGTTATTCGATTAAGGGTATTATTAACTTTAACTTGATAAAACATGTAGTCATCATGGGTTCGACACTCTATACACTACTATATTACTTGATCACAATCTCGTTCACTTGCAAATTCTCAAATGGTCAAGGTTTTGATGCCGCTGTCGGGGACTAGTATTTTTGATACATTAAGTTAATTTTAATTTTAATCTGAATTTTACTATTTTTTAGTTTAGTTTTATGAAAAAATTAAGTTATAGTGTTTCCTGCTTACTTTTTGGAGAACGTGTATTTGAAGTTCAAAATCCCGCGATCTTGCTCAATTTGACCTGGAGATCGAACGAACATTCAACATTTGAAAAAGATAATAGTTGGAAACACATCAAAAGCATAAAGAGAAAGATATGGCAGAAGAAAATTCAAATCAAATAGCAATCAGAGCTAATATGAGAGTAGAGCAACCACGTGAAGTTGCAGTCAACGGAAACGCTAGACTAATAGGAGAATACATGGTTTCCATCGGTCATGGAAAGCCAATCTAGCATAGTATATCCGACATTTGGTCAGTTAAACTTCCACCTACGGATTAATGTGATCAACATGTTCCAAAACGTGCTACAATTTTTTGGGAGAGTTTCGGAGAATCCCAACGCTCATGTATCAAGATTTTTGGACATGTGTGCAACTATCGAATATTCAGAGGTGTCTAGTGAAGCAATAAGGCTGAGGTTTTTCACATACACCTTGAGAGACTCAACCAGATAGTGGCTAGACACTTGTCCACTTGAGAGCATCACTACATGGAACCAATTGGGTCAAAAATTCCTTAGCAAATATTTTCCACTGAAAAGGATTGCAAAGCTGAGAGATGAGATTACAACATTCCAACAATGGGACTCGGAATGCTATTCAGATGCTTGGGAATGATACGAGGATTTATTCCGCCAATGCCCACAACACTGATTGGAGAAATGGCTTCAGGTGTAGTGCTTTTACATTTGGTCTGAATTCGATAAGCAGGGCTAACGTAGACTCCACATGCGATGATTCTATCACAAAAAAGAATCGTGGATCAAGTCTATCAAATTATGGAGGATTTGGCCTTTACCGGTGCACTTTGGCCTACTGAAAGGATAAGTGGAAAGAGAGCTGTTGGAGTATTCGACATTGATTCTTTGACAGCAATATCAACACAGTTGGCATCATTGGCATAGAAGTTGGAACAAATGAATGTAACCCGGACAATAGGACCAAAATGCAAACATTGTGGAAGGAACCACGAAAGTGTTGATAGTAATGCAGGATCTCCTTTGCTCAGACAGTGGAGGTTGTGAACTACACTTTAAATTTTCAACGACAACAATACAATCCAAATCTTAACACCTATTACCCAGGCTGAAGAAATCACCCAAGTTTTTAGTGGAGCAATAACCAGGGTGCTCAGACCGGACCACAACAAACTGCACCGCCAGGTTTTCATTAGAATGAGAAGAAGTCTTCATTAGAGGATATTGTGTCTAAGTTGGCGAAAATATCTACTCAACACATGCAACGTACTGATAAGAGCTTGCAAGTTCAGGGAGCTGTCATGAAAATCTGGAAAACTAGATGGGATAAATAGCAAAAGAACTTTCAGAGAGACCACCAGGAGCATTACCTAGTGATATTTAGATAAATCCCTAACAGAAGGTAAGGTGGTGAAGGTCGTGGAAGAAGAACATATTGAGGTAATAACTACCCGCAGTGGAGTTTAACTGCCAGAGATTAATGTAAATAGACCAGCTGCTACACAAAAGAAAGTACCTACCACGTTTGAGGAAAAATTAAAAGAGTCCGATCAGAATGAGGAACAAGAAAGAGCATCAGAGGATCAAAAGGTTAAGGCAACCACTACTATTAACCCTATGTGCTTCCTGTCCCATTTCCCTAGAGATAACAAAAGAGGAAGGTGGAAGAACGGTTTGCAAAGTTTTTGGATATCTTTAGTAAGCTTCATATCAATACCCCACTGATTGAAGCTATATCTCAAATACCAAACTGTGCAAAGTTTCTAAAGGTGATCCTATCAAGAAAGAGAAATCTTACAGATTTCGAGATCATCAAGTTAAATGATGAGTGTAGCGTCATCTTGCAGAACAAATTACCTCCTAAACTACAACATCAAGGAAGTCTCAAAATCTCTTGTTCAGTAGGAAGTGATTCTAATTTTAATTGTTTATATGACTCAGGAGCAGATATAGACCTAATGTCATTTTCTCTCTACAAGAATATAGGTTTGGAAGAATTGAAGGATACATTCATCTCCCTTCAACTGGCGGACATATCAATCACATACCCATGAGGAGTGGTTGAAAATATGCTCATTAAAGTGGACAAATTCATATTCCTGATTGATTTTGTTGTCCTAGATATAGAGGAGCCATGGGAAGTAGCAGTACTTATCCTAGGCAGTTCATTCTTATCAACAAAGCAGAGCTATCATGGACTTTAAAAGTGACGAACTGACATTGAGAGTTGATGATAAGCAAGTGAAGTTCAAGATTTACACCAATATTGAGAATCCATTACAGGAAGAGCTGAGTGCAAGTATATTGTTGAAGAGGTGCAACAAGATTCGAGGGAGACCGAGCCTAAACTCCTAGGAAGCCTTAGAGAAAGGAGAACAAAGTGTTCAAAGTTTGGAGGGCAAAAAGAGAATATAAAGCTAGAAATTGCAAGGAGTGTAAGGCTGCAAGACTCCAACGTGAACCACCCCCATACAGTCTAGCTAAAGACTATAAATTCAACGCTTACTGGGAGACAACCCAATTTTCTAATCCATTTATTTATTTTATTTTTCGTATTTCATTGCACATAGTTTTATTCTTGGTTAATAAGTTGCATTATTTATAGTTATGTTTCAATTTACAGGGTATTACTATCCTATCATGTTTTCTCTTAGGCTTTTGAATTTATTGTTAGTTGTTTCAATTGTCTGGGTTAAGTAACACATGTTCTAGGTTATTTG
>CAIGRL010065565.1:880-11138 GCA_903798325.1 Fraxinus xanthoxyloides | reverse complement strand
AACGATACCTAACGATATGAATTATTATTTCGATCTAATCAAAAGCGATAAATTAAAACACCCCCTTTTAATTTATCACTAATTCATATTCGTCGTCCCAAATTGACATATAGCAATGTGTCGGGCAATACATGTGACGGAAAATGTCACGCGGTGTGACAAAACCAAACTTGTTCGTTTACCGTGAAACTATAATTCTTTCGTCAATATGATCTGATCAATTATGGGATATGAATGTGTGTCAATCTCAATTATTGATCATATATTTTATCATACTGTTAAGTCAATGTAAGTCGAAAACTCTTTTTCGACTTATCAGTTCACCTTAACCAAGGATTTCATTATCAACTTAACTGGATAAAATGCAGATCATAATCTCCTACTATCTAAGAGTGGCGGATTCTCTATTGATCATTCACAGCCTTCATATGATTCTTGACATACCCGAATTGAAGAAGTGGACAAGCTAAGGTGCAAGTTTTGTGAAGGGTTCGGAGCCGAAACGAGTTGGACTCAAAGATTGAAAGATATTTGAAAGGAAAACGAGTGGCGTAGATTAAAATGGGCATAACTTTCAGCTCTGTTGTCGGATTTTTGCCCATGAGTACAATTCGGAATTGTAACGAAATCATGCACAAGGCTATGTGAGCAAATGGTAATTTTGGACTTGCAGTGGCATAGAAACATGCCGAGTACAAGTTAGCAGAATTCTCCTATTTTCGCAAGATTTCCTTATTAGTCTACGATTCTATTTTTATTTTCAATTTTGACAATATTCTGTACATAATTACGTTTTATTAGGGTTTTTAGCATTAGTATAAATAGGAGATTTATTTCATTATAAAAAAGACTTTTGATTATGAATTAATGAGATTTTTCTCTCTTCTTGTTCTTGATTGAACATGTACTGAACATATCAAATATTGTTATATTTGTGGCGTTCACAAGTCAAGGTTGGTTGGTTTTGTAATTAAGAGGTCATCCTTCACGAAACTTGAACATTGGCTTGTCACTTCTTCAGTTTGGACTCCAAAACTCGATCAAATGATTGTTTATCCCGGATCGTAGCATCCCCTCTCTTTTCGAAAAGAATTCGTCATCGAATCCGTGCGATCGCATAGGGGATAACCAGCCTACTACACAACTCATCACTGCACCACCTGGATCAAATGAAAAAAATTTCCCTCCATGGTATAGGATCAATACACGGTACCCATCCATTTTATAGGTTTAGATGTATTGCAGCACAAACACAATCACCCATAGATATTGTTATATGAACTTCCACGTACAACGATCAACCTGAAAGAAAGTATTAAGCAAAACACAATAGAATTTGTTAGCTTCCCCCTCAATGAGATATGAGTCCTCATACTCATAATGCATCCTCTCCACCATACCATGCTTAACAATAGAACTCTGCTCTTCATTCCTCACAATATTTTCAACCATTTGCTCAATATATTCTGCCATTATTTGCTCACTCTCTTGCTGAACCATCTCTACAATTTTTACACTAGCCTGTTCATACTCCTCCTCTTTAATTAGTTCACTCTTCCCTATATTAACTGCATTTTTCAATCCACCATCCTCCATCTCAACTTCTCTATTTCTGAATTCCTCATGCAATTCAACGCTGGTGTTCTCCTTAGGTGTGGTCATCTCCCACTTTTACTTTTCCCGTTCTGCCTTACCTCTCACCTTCCATCAGTCTGCAGTATCAACTTAGCCAGAGTGATTTTTACCTCGTTCTGAAGAAACCTATACATGTTCCTCTCCATATCATAAATAGCATTCATCTCATACCTCCAAGGTTTTCCAAACAAGATATGAAAAGATTTTAATGGAACTACATCATACCAAACTTCATCACTATATCTCCCAATTGTGACATTCAATAGAACTCGCTTGGTCACATCTACCTCTTCGCACTCCTTCAACCAAGTCATCCTATAAGGTCTAGGGGGTTGTTGTAAAGGTAATCTCAATTTTTCCACCATCGTGATATTAGCCAAGTCTGACATGTACTTCTTATCAATAGTCAGACTACATACCGTACTACTCACAATACATCGAGTTTGAAAAATAAACTCCCGATCACAATCCATCATTTACGTAGGTGTAATCAAGAAAACTCAAGAAAAGAATTGGGCAATTGGACGAGTGATATTTAAATTCAAGAAAGTGGTTCTTAAATTTTTGGATTGGAATGAATAAAAACAGATTTTGGATAGATAATATAATAGTGCCAACTTCTCAAATAAATCAAGTAATAAATTATTATTTTTTGAACAGTAACCCCCCTCCCGCAGTGAACAGTAAAAACAAATTTAACTTGAAATTCAACTACGAAACCGACAAAAGAAACGAAAGTTTATTTGGATGCTAGATTAGCCTAAAAATAACTTTTGACTCTTTTGTAGAATTTTCTAAATCAAAAATTCAAAATTTACGATAGACACGAAAAATAAAAACAAAAGACTCCAAAAAAAAAAGATATAACCTGAATCTGAAGCTCAAGCTCTGATACCAAATGATGCGAATCCGGGAACGGGATCAACGAAGAAATCGCGAAATTAGTTGAAAACGCCGGGAAAGTCCAAATTCAAGTTGTAGACGGTAGAATCTCGACTCGCAAATTATTGAACCAAGCAACCAAACAAAAATGAAGTTTGAATGACTTCTTGATTACAAAACCAATTAACATTGACTTGTGAATGTCACAAAGGGTGCTTAATCATTCGATAAGGGTTGAAAGCCACAAATATAACAATATTCGATAAGTTCGGTACATGCTCAATCAAGAAAAGAAGAGAGAAAATTCTCATTAATTCATAATTAAAAGTATTTTTTTTACAATGAAATAAAGTTCTTATTTATACTAATGCTAGAAATCCTAATAAAACGTAATTAGGTCATAGAATATTATCAAAGTTGGAAATAAAAATAGCATCCTAGACTAACAAGGAAATCTCGCGAAAATATGAAAATTTTGCCATGGTTCTGTGCAACTGCAAGCCCAAAATACCATGCGCTTATGTAGGCTTATGTAGAATTTTATGACGATTCCGAATTGTACTCATGAGCGAAAATTAGACAACTGAGCTAAAAGCTTTGTCCATTTTAATCCGCATCACTCGTTTTCTTTCCAAATATCTTTCAAACCTTGAATCCAATTCGTTTTAGCTCCTGAACCCTTCACAAAACCTGAACCTTGTCTTGTCAACTTCTTCAATTTGGACTCCAAAACTTGACCAAGTGATTGCCTATCCCGGATCATATCACATGTGAATGTTGTTTTCTCCTAGTCTTCTGGAGCAATAGCTATCTGATTATACCCTGAATATTCGTCTAGAAAGCAGTAATGAGAATGACATGCTAACCTTTCTAACATCTAATCAATGAAGGACAATGGGAAGTGATCTTTTCTGGTGGAATTATTTAGCTTCTTCTAATCTATACACACTCTCCATCCCGTTATTAACCGTGTTGGTATCAACTCACTGTTTTCGTTCTTTTCTACTATAATTTCACCCCTTTTAGGCACCACATGTACTGGACTCACCTAATAACTGTCTAAGATAGGGTAGATAATTCCTGCATCGAGCAATTTCATCATTTCTTTTCTCGTTATTTCCTTCAAGGTTGGATTTAATCTGCGCTGACTTTCCACGGATGGCTTAGACTCGTTCTCCATTAAAATTTTATCCATACAAAGACTAGGACTGATTCCTCGAATATTAGCTATGGTCCATCCAATTATAGTCTTGTGCTTCTGGAGTACTTCCATTAACTTTTCTTCCTCCTGCTTTGTCATGTCATTAACAATGATCACTGGAAGTGTTTAAGAGTTTTCCAAATATACAAAACATAGATGGGATGGTACGAGTTTTAACTCAAGAGTTGGAGCCCTTTCCACTGAAGGTATGTGTGGTGTGGGATTGGAACCAAGAGACTCATATTGTCAATATCTTATTTCAATTGGTTGTTCAGCCAAATGTACATTACATTCTGTTCTCTCTGCATTTGTTGCCTCTTATGGAATGGCTGGATGTGTTTCTTTGAAGGTATTGGTCACAAGCTCATCGAGAACATCCAGTTGGGCAACAAGTATCTGAAGTTAATAAATGTTTCATTGCCTTGAACACATTGAGTATGACATGATCATTGTCCACTCGAAGAATTAATTTTTTGTCATATACATCAATAAGTGCTCTTCCGGTAGTCAAGAAAGGTCTTCCCTAGATTAATGAAATATTTGAATTCTCTTCTATGTCCAAGATTATGAAATCTGCCGGGAAAATGAACTTATCAACCTTGACTAGCACATCTTCAATAATTCCCTTTGGTCTTTTGATAGACCTATTAGCCAGTTGCAATGAGATTGTTGTAAGTTTAGCTTCTCCCAATTCAAGAGACCGGTAAATAGATAGTGGCATTAAGTTAAAACTAGCACCTAAATTACATAAGGAATGCTCAAAATAACTAAAACCAATAGTGTACAGTATAGTAAAGCTCCTCGGGTCATTTAGCTTATGAGGTAGCTTTTTTAAGAGAATTGCATTACATTCCTCGTTTAGACAGACAATCTCTTGTTTTTGTTGGACAGAATTTCTTTCAGAAATCTCACATAACTGGGCATTTATGCTATTGCATCTGTAAAAGGGATGTTTATGTGCAATTTTTCTCCACAAATTTGGCAAATTGCTTGTCTAACTTCTTTTTCTACAACTGTTGAGGAAAGAGAATTGGTTCCATATAAGATTTTACGGGACTAGGTGCTCTTACTGTAAAATTTTCTTTTCTCTCATCATCCTTTTTTTTCAACTAGTGTAGCTTTTTCCTCGTCGTGAGCTTCTTCAATTTCTATCTCTTTGTCTTTTTTGTTTGGCCTCTTCACATGTATCTCGGACATTGTAGTCCACTTTTAGTTGTAATAACTTGCACTTGCTCCTTTGGATTTATCAATGTATTGCCTGGAAATTTCCCTTATGGGCCACTTTGTGTCTCCAACTACTTGATCGAATCCTGTTGATTCTGAAAACTTGTATCAATTTGCTGGAACACCTTGTCTGTTTTCTGCATATACTGAATGAACATCTCCATTAAACTTGAATTTTTCTCCCGCTGGATATTAATTGAACTATTCCCTTGCTGATTATCTAATCATCGGAAGTTCGGGTGATATCTCCATCCTGGTTATATGTTTGCGAATATGGGTTAAAATTGCGGGAAACATTCTGAATGAAGTTGACTTGTTCATCGAGAAAGCCCATAGACATGCAGTTTTCTATTGAATGGTTAGCTCCACAGTTTCCACATGATGGACCACTCATCACTACATGCGTTTCTCTCATTTGTGATTTCACCAACAGCTCTACCTATTTTATCAAAGCTGCTATCTGCTCGTTCATAGATGTTGTTCTATCTAATTCATATACCCTAGATGCTCTCGGTGGTACCATTCTTTCTGATGAGAAATTGAATGTGCAGTGGAAATTAGCTCAAATAAATCCAATGTTTGTTGTATTGATTTTCCTATGATCGATCCACCTGCAGAGGAATCCACCTAAGATTTTGACAATGGTGAGAGTCTGGTGTGTAAAAGTACTGCACTTGATTATCAATTGTGATTCCATGATTTGGACATTTTCGCATCAACTCTTTGAATCTATTCCATGCTTTATGATAGCTCTCTCTCCATATTTTTGTTAGAAAGTTTAAATTTTCGATTTAATTTTAACTACTTTCACCGGTGGGAACAATTTATTACAGAATTTTATGATCAGTTCTTTTCATGTAATAATGCTTCCATGAGATTCAGCGTCTAACCACTCCAATGCAAAACCCTCAGTGTATATGGAAATAGTCGCAACTAAATAGCATCTTTATTAATCCCCAAAGCATGGAAGTTCTAACAATTTTTGAGAAATCTGGAGATATGTGTGTTCGAATTTTCATGAGGTAGCTCGTAGAATTGGAGGGTGTTGCTCATCAAATTGATCTACTCTGCCCTTATCTGGAAATAATTTACCCCGAAATCTGGATACACAATGCTAGAACGTGCATACGTGGCTATCGGCGTCAAGAACATTGAAACTGGCAAATCTCCTTCGTTTATTTCCCCTCGCTCCTGTTGCTGATCCGATGGCGCCGCTACTCTTTCAGCCACTTGTCGAATTGGCTGAATGAGAATAAGAATATTTTGACCTTCAGCCATTTGATGTTGTTGTTTTTGTTTGTGTTCTTGAATCTTCATCTGAAAGTACGTACTATTTTCGAGTCAAACAATTCAAATATCGTTGCCTTGGGTGCGAAGCATACGACGAACACTCTTTTTTTAATAAAAGAAAGTGAAATAAAATCAAATCAAATAACAGTTAAAAATAAAATAAACTAAGACTAAAATTAAATAGTCTCCGGTAGCGGCGCCAAAAATTTGTTGCGTTTTTTATATCGCAAGTGTACGATATCGTAACAAGCAGTATGGTGGACCTTTGAATCCGGATGTCATTCTCACAAGAACTATACTTAAAAACTTAATATAATTTTTCTAACTCCTATTTAACAAAACCAGTAAATAATTATGATGATTGTGATTATTTTTCATAATTACTTTTAACTAATTGAAAATATTAAAAGATTGCACACAATGGATAATTAAATATTCAAATATGTGATGAATATTAGGCCATAACAATTTCGTCTATTGATCACATTTATTCTTAATTCAAGGCTCATAACATAATGTAGTGTTCTATTGAATTCTTCTATTGTATTCAATTTACCCATCTCGAGTTCTCATTGAACCTATTTAACCAACTAAGTTTCATATCTCTATATGAATCAATTTTAGTTAAACGAAACACTAGTTCTAAGAATTCATATTATGACTGCAATAATTAGTATATGTATCTCTATATGTTACACTAATTTATTGAATTTTACTATATGGTCTAAATTTCAAACTCTTATCTCTACACGTTATACTAATTGACCGAATTTTACTATATGGACTCAATCTCAAACTCACATCTCGATTCGTAAAAGATTCACATAATCATCAAATTATGGATCGGGTAATTTAATGCATTAAACTCATAATGAAACCAATACATAAATAAATAAATCACATAAATCATGAATAAAAAAATAAAGGATCACAAGTCAACTACATTATTTTTTCTAATATAAAAATTAGTTATTCATATTTTAAAAATAAAAACATGTAATAGTGGAAAGATATCACCAAAAATTAACGAAACGTGAAAATTTCTGATGTTTGCAGTCTCCTTTCCTTTTTCTCATTTCTCTCTCTTCCTCTTTTCTGCCTTTTTTCTTCCTCTGACTTTCCCCTTTTTTTCCTCCTCTCTCTTTTCTTTCCTGTGGTAGTTTTTTCCCCTTCTATGTTTCCACTTTTTTTTTCTCTTTCTTTTTCTTTTCCTGTTGGGTTTCTCTTCCCCTCAACGTCGCAGTTTCTTTTCTGTTTTTTCGAGAAAGAGGGGTTTAATTCGAACCTCCAATTAAATTTTTCAATGCAAGTCTATTGACACTCATTAAACTTGAAGAAATTTAATGTAATATTTTCTTTTATAGTTTTATCTTTGAATTTTGCAAGTTTTCGCAATTTTTGCATTCTTACATAAAATTTTACCTACAAAATACAATATAACATAAATTATGTGAAATATTATCCAAAAGACAATAAAGCATCATGATTTAGGGTCTCAAATAAGTATATAAACTACACTTATCAACCACCACCTCCGCCGTCCCCACCATCACCAACACATAGGCATTGGCACTGCTATCGCCGCCGCCGCCACCACAATTTTTCCTTCTTTTTTACCAAATAATTATACAACTTGTTGTAACCCCCACCACCAACATTAAATCAATCAATATTAAAGTTTCATATTTTAAGTTTGTGGTAAAAAGGAGCAGGTGATTCGAACATTAGATTTTCTAGTCTAGGAATTTATATCTGGTGGCTGAGGGTAACGACAATCGAAGTTCATTGATTATTATGTTGGAGGAAGATGATTGTGCTAAAGGAAATGGTGGAGGGAGTACTTTCAGATAGGGGTTGTGATCGTGACTGGAGTGCGTGACAACGATGGTGGTTGGCAGCTAAGACGACAATTGATGATCAAGGTTGCAACTGGGGACGGAGTTAGGAATATTGTTTAGTGTGAGCAAAATTTAATCAAATGTAGATTTGGTAAGTGCAAAAGCAAAAGTATATTGTGCAAAAGAGGGCGGGTGCAAGGAAGGCATGACCGGGAAAAAAGACAACAAATCAAGATAAGCAAATGATTGGCATTCGTAAAGGGTGTCAGCATTCATGGTTTACGTTGCATGGTTAGTACTAGGAATGCAATATCAAGCCGTCATGTGTGATAAAATGTTATGAAAAAATAATTACCTCCTCAGTTGACACACCAGCATCTTCAAAGGTACTTTGGATACATGATGAGACACCAAGTCCTTTAGCTCTAGCATCAGTCATATGATAAACATCACAATTTACTACACCACTCAAGTACTTAGCAATTATCGGTGCATCTCGTTCCATCTTATGATCCAAACTTTACATCACCTATTAAGAATGTTGAGGAATTTCTTTTAGGAACTTTAACTTCCATTTGAGTTTAAATTCAAATGTAAACTCTTCAAGAAATAACACTTTCTTTGGCTCAAATGATTCGCTAACAAACAAGCCAAGCTTACCAAAATTCCAACACCTTTACCCATAACAAAACCATCTCGATCTTTGTCCCAAGGCCTAGAAGCAGATTTTGGATCATCATTTCTTTGAGACAAAGCTCTGCTTGCAAAAAAACCTCCCAATGCTATACGAATAATGGAAACTTCGGTTCAGCCAGAGACCATTACATCTGCCTCATCTCGGCGGATGTGATTGGAAGCCACATAGAAATAATAGTTTGAGGTAGCGCAAGCAGTTAAAATCAAGTAATTTGGCCCCATCAAACTAGAAGTTAGCCATGTCGAACATAATCTAAAATTTAAGAAGATACTTGTACAATATTTCAAAACCTTTCACTTTTAGTATTTAAGACAATTCAAGACCCAAATTTATGGAATTTTCTCAAGGGGTAGCTTTTGTTGGGCATATTCTTAGTTAGGTAAAGTGTTCCCGACTTAGTCCAAAGTGTTTGAGTTGTGGTGGTTTCACCAACTTTCATAATCACACTNGAGACCATTACATCTGCCTCATCTCGGCGGATGTGATTGGAAGCCACATAGAAATAATAGTTTGAGGTAGCGCAAGCAGTTAAAATCAAGTAATTTGGCCCCATCAAACTAGAAGTTAGCCATGTCGAACATAATCTAAAATTTAAGAAGATACTTGTACAATATTTCAAAACCTTTCACTTTTAGTATTTAAGACAATTCAAGACCCAAATTTATGGAATTTTCTCAAGGGGTAGCTTTTGTTGGGCATATTCTTAGTTAGGTAAAGTGTTCCCGACTTAGTCCAAAGTGTTTGAGTTGTGGTGGTTTCACCAACTTTCATAATCACACTGTCACATAAGTGAAGAAAAACAGAGTTCCAAGCAATCTCATCTCCTTATCTCAATAGTCCATGTGCCATCAAGAGCAGCAATACATCTCTGTTGTAATAACAAATCTCTTTTTTTTTTTTGGAGCCAGAGACTAAAATCCCCAATGCCATTCTAAATTTCAACTTCAAGTTTTTGTGCAATAGTCATATTGAAAGATAAGATCACAACATGAAGATTATACAACACACAAAGTATAAATGATTCAAGTAATGTGATAGAATTACGAAGTGTCCAAGTATCTGGAAAAGAAGAATATCCAAGCCTACTTATCATGCAAGTTGGACAGTACTATAAAACACGTTATACAATTAAAATATGCAAATGTACAGAATTTATAACAATAGGACGATGATCAAAGCTGTCAAAAAATTATCAAATATGAATGTCAGTTTGTTAGGTTTAAGGAGTGATAATCCCTTAACCTACTACTTCTCCAGATTCCCGAAAGATCTTAGACAAAGGAAAGTAGTGTTAGATTACTTACTTTAATAACCAAGACAAAATATGACCAAAAACAATTTGATAATAGCAAGAAGAAATAAAGGTTGAGAAGTTTATACCAAAGTCTAAAATCTCAAAATTTCAGAAAGAATGATAGAGTGCAAGAATAGCAGAATTGAACCAAAAACTCCAATCAGTGCAAGAAACCCCCCCCCCCCCCCCCCCCCCCC
>CAIGRL010065557.1:0-17318 GCA_903798325.1 Fraxinus xanthoxyloides | reverse complement strand
GCTAGCAATGACTATGGGGAGTTCACAGGGTTTGACGATGATGACTATCATTAAGTTGCATTTTTATTGTATTCATTTTAATTGTATGTTTAAGTTAAATCAATTTGATTTTATTTTATTTTCTTGTTCAAACAACTTTTATTGCAAAAATTAGATAGAAAATTAAAAAATAAATTAATAAATTATTGTAAAAAAAGATGGAACAAAAATGGAGAAAAAAAAAATAGAAAAGAGGTAAAGGGCATGCACGCAGACAGCCCTTTGAAGAGGAAGAAAAAAAAATTATTAAATTTGGCTTTGTGTGTCAGGCTGACACACAAAGACCAAAATTTTCCAAAACAATTCTTGGAATTGTTTTGGTCTCCTGCGTGCAGGAGACCAACTTTGTTATTTTCTTTCATAATTGAAAGAAGTGGAATTTTAAAGTATTTTAAAGCAAGTTGAGAATTTAGAAAACTTTAGTAAATTAACTTTTCATTTTGGTTCCTGATAGGAGTGGCTATTCACCTCCTATGGTTTTACATTTATGTTTGCAAGTTTTTTAGTAAAGGTAAAATCTAGAACAATTGAATTTGGGTTCTTGGAAGATGTAATTCAATTCTCTTTAAGGAAAAATAACGAACATCTAAGAAAATTGTAGTCGACAAGGATAATTCACGTACCAACATGGAGAAAGCATGTGGAATAATTATTTGTTTTGTACACGCCAATCTTTTCTAACATGACTCGAGTCGACCAGCATGGTGCAACTGAAATCTTTGAGTCTATATATTGATTGTTGTCAAATCTATATGTTCGGATCGATCCCAATTCAAAATGGGTTACAATTTCTTTAAAATAAGAAAATGGTTTTTCATTTTCATTTTGTGAATTAACAGTCCTAAATATAAAAGTACTTGAATGAGACACGGACATTCTTAGTCACTTATCTGTTGAGTAGAGGTAAAATAAAGTTGTTTATCATGTAGATAAATATAATTAATAATATGATCGAACTCTAGATAATTAGATGGATATTACATCCAGAATCTTGAGGTAGGATGGTTGTTTGCGTAACATTTTCTATTTAAGTTCGATGCACCTCAGCATTTGTAGGGGTGGAATTGCTTGCTTCAATTAAGAATAAAATTATCTGTTGACTAGAAGTGAAATAAAATTGTTTATCCTGTAAATAAATATAATTAACGATATGATCGAACTTTATATAATTAGATGTAAATTACGTTTCTAAGTTAATTCGTATTCAGAATTGTGAGGGTATGATGGTTGTTTACATAACATTTCCTATTTAAGTTCAATGCACCTCAGCATTTGTAGGGGTGGCATTGCTTGCTTCATTTAAGATTAAAATTATCTGTTGACTAGAGGTGAAAAAAAAATTATCATGTAGATAAATATAATTAACGATATGATCGAATTTTATATAATTAGATGATATTACATTTCTAAGTTAATTCGTATTCAAAATCGTGAGGGTAGGATGGTTGTTTGCATAACATTTTCAATTTAAGTTCGATGCACCTCAACATTTGTATGGGTAGCATTGCTAGCTTCAAATTAGAATATTAAGATATTCGAACAATATTCAAAATGAATTGCACTATAATTAATAACTTGTTAAACTTAAAAAGCATATGATGTTTAAAATTGAATATCCAGTACAAGGATTCAAAATCTACTCGTATATATGTTTTATTATTAAGAGCGTAGTTATTTCATGAAATCCACCACAAATCACTTGATATTTGAAAGTATAAATTAGAGCTTTCAATAAAGTTAGAAGGAAGCATAATAACTTTAACATTTTTAAAATGATTTTCTAATTGGTGACAAAATTTGTGCCTTATATCATTTGATCAAGGTTGCAAGGTACAAATGGAATGGAACAGATGTTGTGTTTAATGGTAAGCGTTGAAATATACGTTGAGACATAATACCATTCGACAATTACTCCCAAATGGATTTTTTATCAAAGATTAATGTATCCAATTCGTTTACAAATGGGTTATTTAGAGAGAGAATAGATTGCGCATCAAGGAAATGGGAGTAAAGTCTAAACTAACGGGTCAATCTAATGGAAACTTACCATGACACCTAAAGACTATGTAGACTAGGTTCAATAGAAAAACTAATTATTAGTAACTCAATAAGAAGCATTGCGGAGTTTTAACACCTTTTCATTTCTATGATGCAAGTAAGTGATGCCTACCAAAGATTAGCTAGGATAAACTATGCTTTTAACTATGCATATATTTTGTATTTTCATTTCTATGATACAAGTGATGCCTACCAAAGATGGATATACTATGCTTTTAATTATGAATATATTTTGTAAATGGTACAAGTGGAGTATTGTATGGTACTCTTTGTATAACATCACATATGTGAGTACGAACTTAGTCGGTTCTATGAGAATTTTACTTAGGCAAATTTTGTGACGTACACTTGTAGAATAAGAAAGGTTTAGGGCCAAAATAATAAACACGATAGAGAACCAAAATTTTATATGAGACATAATGTGTTGCATTTATTGATTAGCCAAGTGAGTTCGATATATTCTTACTAAGAAAAATTCAAAGCGAAAGCTATTGATCATGATGCATTATATTTTAGTTTATTATTCTTTGTCTTCCTTGTTCTAAGTTGACTTCTTTTATATATGTGGGAGGGTTGTTGGAATTTAAGAGTTAGTTTATCATTAAAATGTGTGGATTGGAAAACTCTCCAATACGTACATCAATTGGATGCAATTATTCCAGTGAAAAAGTGTGAACGAAAAGTTATGACCTCTTGATAAAGTGCAATCTAGATCGTCAATCATGAAATTGTGCGATCTAATGATTAAAATTAATTTGTTCCTAGGATCCTCCTAATTCCATTCTCTTCACTCAAAATCAATTCCTTATAATTGATTTCTAATTCTTTCATTTTCCAAATTATGTCAAAATAATTTACAAATTATTTTTGAGTTTTGTGTTCAATATTAAGTATTCGATATCTTTCATTCTAAAGAGTACAGTCAAGCGTTGATTCTCTTGACAAGATTAATATTGTGATATATTAATTTTGAAAGAAGTGTTGTGTCTTGGAAGAAAAAAAATCTGTCTTTAGGATATTTGAATTTGTATACCTATTTTATTTCGTCTCCTTTGTTAGGTATTTGATGTTATGTAATTGGTTATTTTGTGTACAAAAGGAATAGATTTGATATGTTGTAAGAAGTCAAAGAATGTGCAATTTGTCAAAAGTATGGTTCTTAGGTCTAGGGCTCGAAAATGGGAAAAAAAGGAAAATCTTCCTTCGCTCGAGTGACAAGTTGTCGCTCGACTGTCGATGAGCCATCATTCGAGTGACAAGACTATCCGAAAAAATTTTAATTCTTTTTTTAAAAGCTTTTTCCCCAGTTCATTCGTCTTATAACCTACCTATAAATACTTGAACGCCACACAACAGTTTTTCTAAGATTGAACATTGAGTAAACACATTGATTTCATATTCTCTTCATCTCTTGAAACTTTCAACCTTCATTATTCACATTGTGATCTTTTCATGGCAGTGAAAACCATCAGTTTCACAATCCAAATACCAAATTGTTGCTTCCTCCATATTTGTCAGAGTTGCAGAATATCAAAGGAAGGTGAATGGAGTTCCAGTTGGTGAAGAACACGGTGTTTTTATTACATCCACAGAAGATAGACAATTTCACAAAGTTAGGAATTGCTGTAGAATAGCAGAATCCAAGAGAGCTTTGGAAATTGTAGCTGGGAATTGGTGCAGGAGCACAGAATCCAAGAGACCTGTAGGAATTGCAGTCAGTAGATCATATAATACGTGTCGTCGTCTATTTTGCTAGACTATAAGTTAAAGAATCATTTATAGTGGATTGTTGACTAACAAAGTACTCGAACTTTTTACCCAGTTGGGTCTCTCCGTGATCATTCTTGTGTTTCTTTATTGCTTACTATATCTTCTGTATTTAAACATAGAAAAACTAGATTTGCATGTTTAACCATCTAGAATAATAATTAAATTAGTGACTTGCTGCTAATTTATTCTTAAGTTATTTTAATTTCGCATTTTTACACATTCACCCCTTCTAAGTATTGTTAGGCCGAACTACGTAACTTTCAATTGGTATCAAAGCCTAAATTCTATTTATGACCCTTAGTTATTTCTAGATGAGTCAGTAGTTGTATTTACCTCCATTCTTTGACGGAAGCAACTACGCTTATTGGAAAGTTCGAATAAGAGTCTTCCTTAAATCTTTGGATGAACGATTTGGATGAGCGTTCGGATTGGGTGGACTCCACCTTCAACTACTGTTGCTGATGTGGTCACACCTACTGATATTTCCCTATGGACTAAAATGAACTTAGATGAGTGTAACTGAAAGAGCAAAGCCTTACATGCCCTATTCATAGCTGTGTCTACGGAAGAGTTTAAGAGAGTGTCGATGTGTAAGACTGCTAAGGAAATTTAGGATATTTTAGAAACCACAAATGAGGGAACTAAAACTATGAAAAATTCTAAACTGCACATGTTAATCTCTAAGTTTGAAGAAATTAGGATGGCAGATGATGAATCATTTGATGACTTCTATGCTAAGCTTAATGACATAGTCAATTCGAGTTTCAATCTAGGTGAAAGGATCCTCGAGTCCAAGATTGTTAGAAAAGTCCTTGGATCCTTACCTAAAAGGTTTAGGCGTAAAGTTACCGCTATTGAGGAAAGTAAGGACCTATAAGCTATTAAAATTGAAGAACTTGTAGAATCCCTTCAAACTTATGAATTCACTATTTCTCAACCTAAAAAGGTTAAATCCATTGTCATGAAAACAATTAAAGAATAAGAAAGTGAGCCTACTGATATTGAGATGATTAGGGATGACGAAATAGCTTATTTCGTTAAATAATTTCATATAGTGATGAGGAATATGAGAAAGCCTCAAAAATGAAGAAATGAAGTCCCTAACAAAGTTTTGAAGGATAGGCATGAGAGAAATACATCTAGGAACCCCATTAAGAAAAATCAATATGTTCAACGTCATGAGTGTCAGGGTTACGATCACTATAGGAATAAATGTCCAAATCTAAAAAGGAGTGCATCTAAAGAAAGACATAAGGCATTAACAGTGACCTTGAGTAATGATGAATCAGGTTCTAGTGCTTATAGTGATACATCTGGTGGTGAAAATGAACAAAATTTCATGGCCTTTACTTCCATTGCTACCGTACAGTCTGATAAGGAGATTGATAATGTTGAAGGTAATGAACGCAGTGAAAAATTCGAGGAAGAGTCAGAGGATGAACTAGATATTCATGAATCTTATCATGAATTGTTTGAGGAAGAGTCTGAAATCAATAAAGCGGTTCTAAAAAGGTTAATGATCTGGAAAGAAAAAAAGAAAAACTCTTAGGTGACCTTCAGGAATCTACCAAAAATTTAAGTGCGTTGAAACTTGTTAATGAGAACTTGGAAGCTAAAGTTAAATCTTTAACGAGCGACCTTGAAAAATCTAGCAATCAACTCCAATCTTTCATGAGTGGTTCACAGAAGCTGGATAATCTGTTAGGGATGAACATGCCTGCCAATAATAGGCATGGTTTGGGTTACGTTCATAATAGGAACACTACTGCCAGTACATCCAAGACCATATTCGTCCCAGCCTCTAACAAAGCTCAGAATATTGTTTAACCTGAACCAAAGGTCAAGTATACCTTAGGATCGAGACCTACTAAACAACGTAAGGTTAATGTCCTACATATCGGCAACAACCTCCGAGTAGGTTTGAACCTATGTTTATTTCCACTTGTCACCATTGTGGTGCAATGGGACATACGAGACCTAGGTGTCGTAATCATGTGACTATAAGTAAAAGTCAGGACTTCTCTAGGAAGGTTAACTTTCTTGCCAATTAGGTTAGCCATTTAACTTAGATGATGACTCGGTTAACTAAAATCACCTCTACTTCTAAGAAGGTTTAGGTTAAAAAGAGTTACATGGAAGGTTGTGAGAGTGATCGTACTCTTAAAGGTAAGAGCATTCATATTTTGGCGTGACTCGGTTCTTAGATGCATGCATGTGTAGTTTATCGTCCATTCATTCTTGCATGTATCCCACTTGCTTGTGTTTTGCCTTGATTTTGTTCTATGTTTTTTAGTTACTTTGGTATTATTTAAATGAAGAATGTATGGTTAAAAATGAGTAGATGAATGAGAATAAAAATTTTAATGTGTACCAAATAGGGGCTAATATCCAAAAAAAAAAAGTTATGAGTTAACACTACACAATCAAGTAATCAGCTTATCAACATACGACATTAATCTTCTTTTTATACCTCCTAAAAAGACCAGTGATCATACATAAATATTTTTTTTTGCCTATAAATACAATGGTTATTTTGCATACAATAATTGTAAGGGATAAAAATTACATATTGAATAAAAATAAAAACATAAACCAACTTGTAAATGATTGAATTACTCCTCTTAATAAAGTTGACCTTTTAAAATGGAACAAAAAATATTAACACGGTATTAAAGCCCATTAAGTTCCAAAAAGTGATTCGATGCTATTAAAACTAAAAAAAAAATGAGTACGAGAATTTCAAGATTGATCTGTTCAAATCGAACCACCATCTTGCGGAGACATGTAAACAAATAAAAGTCCCACATCGAATAAAAGATGGAAACATAGACCAATCTATAAAGAATTGAGTTATTCCTCTTGATAAGGTTAATCTTTTAAGATAGAACAACAAGTCTTAACAATAATCATCAATATACATTTGACAAGAAAATTCTAATATAGTAGAACAAATAAAATGACACTTTACATAATTCTTTACATCATTTCTTTTTACTTCATACCCCTGACATGTCTTTTAGACTAGAATCAATTGACGCCTACCTTTCAAGAGGCCATGAGTACTAATCAAAATTAGTTTTGCAAAACCCTTCTAATCAAAGAAAAACACTCAATCCACAGTCCAGATCTAGTCGGGCCACCCAATGTCGACACGAAGTTGCCCACAATTTCTAACCTCAAAAAATATTTTGTAGATTCAGCTGCTCCCCATTATAGGGAAAATGAATACATTGTGAATATGCCTTATATGTTAATTTAATTAACTAACTTACATACCTTCCCAATTCATAAAGCTATATCAGCTAAGATTTAGCCAACTCATTCACTAGCTAGAGCATTGCATCAGTAGCCTATTCTTTCTCTCTAAAACTGATACGATTTTTTGCTTGCAGCATTAGTACTAAATCTGTTGTAAAATATTCTAGACAAGATCCACCATTTTAGGAACAAACTAACATCTATCCATTCTAGATTATTCTTTGTATATTCCATTGTATTATTTAACATTGAAGGTCTAGTAAATGAACTGTATACAAACCGGTTGATTGCAATTCTATCTTTACTTGAATTTTAACTTGGTATCAGAGCTTAGATGGCAAACGCCAGCACCATCTCTGCACATGCCTCAATTTCCAATAGTAATGATGCTCCTCTGATAGGCAGCAACAACGTCTCACCATTCAAAGTTAATCTTACTCAAGTTGTTTCAGTCAAGCTGGACAAGACCAACTTCTTACGATGGAAGAATATGATATTCCCAATCATATGAGGACACAACCTTGAAAGCTACATTCTAGGGACAATGATGTATCGCTAAGAATTCACTGGCAGCCAAGTTATTGGTGAAGCTGATACCACCGTTGAGATGGTTAAAAATCCTGAATATATCCAATGGATGTCAACAGATCAGCTGCTTATGGGTTGGCTATATTTATCAATGACTCCAGACATTGCTATGAGAGTTATGGGTGCTACCAACTCAAGGGAGCTTTGGACAGCAATTGAAGAAAGCTATGGAGTACAAAATCGGTTTAGAATAACCTTCCTCACTGGTAAACTGCAGAAATCAAGAAAGGGAACAATGAATATTGATCAATACTTAAACAAGGTGAAGCAACCTATTGACAACCCGGAAATTGCTGGGAAAACTGTGGCGCATACAGATTTGGTCACTCGGGTTTTGGCTCGTTTAGATGAAGAGTATACCTCCATTGTTGTCCAGATCAATAGCAGTGACCATATATCTTGGGGGAGCTTCAATCCACACTTATAACTTATGAAAGCAGGCTGGAACACCTCAATTCTCTGAGAAATGATATAGCTGAAATCAACATCAATCAAACCTCAGCTAATTTCTCTCAAAGTTCAGGATCCAATCACCATGGCTTCAGATCCTACATGCCAGCTTTTGGTGGTAGGTTCACTAATTTCAGCAACAATAAAGGTGGAAGAAGGGGGAGAAACAGAGAAGGTAGCCTATATGGTGGCAGTGATAGAACAATTTGCCAAGTTTGTAGGAAAATTCGCCACAAGGCCAATGTATACAACTTTAAGTATGATGATAGATATACTGGAGTGCCACCAAACCAAAGAACCAGCTACAACACTTTACTTGCAGCTTTTATTGCATCTCCTAGCATTGTCAATGATTCAGCATGGCATGCAGACACTAGAGCCAGCAATCACATAACTTCAGACAAAGGAAATCTTACCTCATTCGGTGAATATATTGGTAAGGAGAAAATTATGGTTAGAGATGGAAGTAAGTTGCATATCTCTCATTTTGGTACCACACACATTCTAGTTTTGAATGATAAAATTCTGGTTCTAGACAAACTTCTTCATGTGCCTGAAATTAAGAAAAATCTTAAGTGTTTCTAAGTTAACTTTAGATAATGATGTCTACATGGAATTTCACCCTGATTGTTGTTTTGTCAAGGACAAATCTACGAAGGAAGTGATAATGCAAGGGAAGCTTAAAGAGGGTTTGTACCAACTGGACTTTCCTCACCAAATTACCAAGAGTCTTACTCAAGAGTTAGCCATCACAAATAAACTCTTCTGCAATCTGTCTCCTAATGTTTCTAGTCATGAGTCTTCGATTTTCATAAATGATGTATGGCACAAGAGGCTTGGTCATCCTTCTAACCAAGTGATGACTAAAGTACTCAAATCATGTAATCTCAAACTTAAAGGAAATGATGCCATACCTTTCTGCAATGGTTGTCAACTTGGCAAATCTCACTTATTGCCCTTTCCTTTATCTTCATCACATGACAAGGCTCCATTAGAACTTGTTTTTAATGACATTTGGGGACAATCCCCTATCCTATCTACCTCAGGCTTTAAATATTACATATATTTCCTTGATGACTTTAGTAGGTACACGTAGATTTATCCCTTGAAATAGATATCTGAGGCCTTAAATATATTCATTCAATTCAAAAAGCTTGTTAAAAACAAACTCGCTAGCAAACTAAAAACCTTGCAGGCTAATTGGAGAGGTAAATATAGAGTGTTCTCGAAGTTTTTAAACCAAGAGGGAATTGAGTTTAGGCACCCATGTCCATACACTTCAGCTCAAAATGGCAGGATAGAAAGAAAGCATAGACATGTAACTGAAACGGGTCTAACACTAACAGCCCAAGCAAAACTACTCTTGAGGTACCGGTGGAAAGCTTTTCAGACTGCTACCTACCTTATAAATAGGCTGCCAACACCAACTCTTCAAAGAAAGTCACCCTATCAAATCTTTTACAATAAAGAACCAAATCACCAAGCCTTGAAAGTGTTTGGTTGTGCCTATTATCCCTACCTAAGGCCCTATCAGAAACACAAATTTAGTTTTCACTCCACCAAATGCACATTCATTGGTTATAGTGAATCTCACAAAGGCTACAAGTGCCTAAGTTCAACTGAAAATCATATATTTCAAGACATATCATATTTAATGAGTCAAAGTTTCCATTCGAGCCTTAAACCTCTGCAAAAACTCAATCAGAACCAACAGTGTTAGAAACCATAATTTCTCATTTTCACTTTCCATCTGAACCAAACAAAATAATATCTACTTCAAGTCCTGCTGATACAAATCACTCTGAAGCTGCTCATTCTGAACATCACTTATCTTCTGATTCAAATGACAACCAACATGACAATTTACGACTTGGTCCAGCTCAGCACCATCTCCACCAATCTTCCCTTCCCCACAAGCATCATCAACAACCACCTTTATAGATTCCATCACAACTCGTGCGCGATTATTGTACACTCGATAAGCCCCGACTATTTTAGGAGTATCCCAAGAATATACCTTCATCACTTTTGGAATCAAACTTTCCCAAGTTTTCTCTGTCTCTCAAGATGTAGTACTTAATAGTAGGCTATTTACCTTTCTAGATCTCATAGGGTATTATGTCGGTTTTAGGTCTAAGATAAACCCTACTAACAATGTGAAATGTAGTGTTTATGGCTTCACCCTAGAAATGCATAGCCAATTCTTTACCATGAAGTATAGCTCTAGCCATTTCTTGAATAACACGATTTTTCCTCTCAACTACCCCATTCTGTTGTTGAGTGATCGATGAGGGGAACTTATGCTGGATTCCCTTTTCCAGATAGAAATTCTCAATATTTGAGTTTTTGAACTCTTTTCCACGATCACTACAAACTCTGGACATAAAATAACCTTTCTCATTTCTAAGTCTCTTACACAATGAGATTATGAGACTGAACACTTCAGTTTTATCTCTCAGTAATTCAATCCAAGTAAATCGAGAAAGTTATCAACTACAACCAAGATATATATTTTACCACCAAGACTTTCGGTCCTAGATGATCCCATTAAATTCATATGGAGTAATTCAAGAGGATTGCTCATCAAGATCTTAGAAGCTTGTTTATAGGGTACTCTAAGTTGTTCACCTTGTTGGCATGGGCCACAAACAGTGGTATCAGCATTATCCAGCTTAGTTACGCCATTGACAATCTCCTTCTTGGCAAGTTTAGACAGACTGTTATGGTTCATATGATCTAGTCGTTGATGCCACAACTCAGTGACGTTGATCTTGGTACTACTACAAATGTAATTGGAATTAGGTAAGACTCTGTAACAATTTTCAGAGGTTCTAACACCTTCGAGAACAATGCTACCAATCGAGCCATACACAGACACCTTTTCTGGACAAAGGTAATCTCAAAATCAACATCACTAATTTGACTGATGCTCAACAAATTTGACTTCAAACCCTTTACATACAGCACATCTGAGATGGCAGGTAGTCCAACAATACTCACAACTTCTTTTCCTAGTATCGGTGCAGTAGCTCCATCACCAAATGTAACTAAACCTCCATTCCACTCATCAAGTGAAGAAAACAAAGCTTTGTCACCATATATATTCTTCAACATGCACTATCAAGATACCACATGGAGTTTTTTTGAGCTTTGAGAGCAAGGTGAGCTACACAATAATTTATCTGTTCTCCAAACCATTCACTATCTTCCTCCCTTTCCCATTTCTCAATCTCACGATCAGATGCGATTGCAGTAATCGAGGTGAATGCCATATAATTTTTTTAATCTTCACTACCAGATGTCTCAGTCTGAGAACTAGAATCTGACTCGTCATCACTCATGGTCACGACAAAAGCCTTACAATGTTCTTTACCCGATCTCATCTTCAAATTAGGACATTCACTCCTAATGTGACTAAATCCCTTGCACTTAACTTTCTTAACGGGATTCCTAGAGGAGTTTTTTCACGTTTGTCTCTCAAGAGTTTACTAGGAACATCACTTTTTCGCTCCTAAGGCTTTCTTCTATTCCTCATCGCCTTTTGAAATTTTTTAACGAAATAAGTTATTTCGTCATCCCTAAGGGTCTCAGTATCAGTGGACTCCCGCTCATCTTCTCTAACAGAATTATGGCAATCGATTTAACCTTTTGGGCTGTGAAATAGTGAGTTCATAAGTTTGAAGTGATTCTACAAGTTCTTCAATCTTAACAGCATCTAAGTCATTACTCTCATCTATCGCGGTGACTTTAAGTCCAAACCTCTCGGGCAATGATCTAAGGACTTTCCTAACAATTTTTGACTCGAGGATCTTTTCACTTAAGTTAAAGCTAGAATTAACTATGTCATTTAGATTCGCATGGAATTCATCGAACGATTCATCGTCCTTCATTCTAATCTCTTCAAACTTAGCGGCCAACATCTACGATTTCGAGTTTTTTTAACTGTTTTAGTTCCCTCGTGTGTAGTTTCCAATATATCCCAAACACCTTTAGCATTTTCACACATCGACACTCACCTAAACTCCTCAGCAAACACAACCATAAACAGGGCATGAAGACACTTATTCTTCCAATTACACTCGTCTAAATTAGTTTTGGTCCATAATGAGATGTCAGCGGGTGTGACTACACCTGCAACAATTGTTGTAGGTGGAGCCTACCCATTTTGAACGCTAATCCCAATACGTTCATCCAACGCTTTACGGAAAGCTCTCATTCGAACTTTTCAATAAGTATAATTGCTTCCGTCGAAGTACTAAGGTACAAACAAGGACTGACTCATCTAGAATAATATGATAAGGGTTAGGAATCGATATAAGGCTCTGATACCAATTGAAAAATGTGAAGTTCGACCCTAATAATACCTAGAAGGGGTTAATATATATATAATGCGAAATTAAAATTGTTAATGAATTAAACAACAAGAAGTCACTTTTAATTTATTTCTAGATGATTATTCATACAAGTCAATTTAGTCCTAACTTTGAATACCACAGTTGTATGATCAATCAATATAATGAAAACAGTAAATCAACACCAAAATGATTACAGAGAAACCCAATTAGGAAAAACTCTGAGTACTTTGCTAGTCAATCCACTATAAACTAATTTAGCAACTTACAGTCTATCAAATTAGATGACCTATACTATCTGATCTCCCGACTACACTCCTTACAGCTCTCCTTGGATCCTATGCTCTCTTACACCAATCTTTAGCTGATGTTGCTAAAGCTCTTCGTGGAATCTGCTACCCTGCAGCGCTCCAAGCCTTGTAAGTTCGTTTATCTCCCATGGATCAAGAAAAACGACACATTCTTCATAGGCAGGAACCCCTGTCAACTTCCTTCGATCTTCAGAACTCTGACCAGATGTAGAGGAAGTAGTGGTTTGGTATTTAGATTAATGGATTGATATTTTTCTTACCAAAACTCTCATTCAGAAGAAGATTGAAAGAATATAATATGAAGGAATCGCTCTATAGCCTTTTTCTCTCAATGTTTAACCTTACGAATTTCATACAAAAGAGTTTTGGTATTTATAGGTAGGATACAAAACAGATGAGCCAGGGAAAAAGCCTTGAAATCGAGAAATAATAATTTCTCGTATAACCCTATCGCTTGAGTGAGAACTCAATGATGATCGAGCGACAGCCTATCGCTCGAGCGAAGTCCCGCGATAGTCCAGCTCAATGATGTTTCTGTTTTTGTAGCTCGATCTAAATCTTAGTGAAAGTCCATGTCGTTTTCCTTCTTTTCCCATTCTCGAAACCCTAGACTCAAACATCTATCTTTTGACTAATTGTACATTACTCCTTGAACTTTTACATATATCAATTTAAGTCCTTTTGTTCACAGAATCACCAATTTCAAATTATTTAAACCTAACAGATAGCACAAAATAGAATCAAGAAAGTAAATAAATAGGAAATAGGTTGATGCAATATATCAAGCAGGACAGGAAGTAGAAATAAGAGTTGTAGTAACCTCAAGAATGATCAAATTCACCAGGATTCCATGAGACTCTTGTTCTCATGTCAATGCTCAATTTGATCACTCTAAATGATAGCAAAAATACACAATAGGAATGATTAATAAGATATAGGGTGGGAAAATTCAGTGTTAGGAAGTGCAAACCAAAGGATGGTTAATGGTGAACCACCAAGAAATATGCCTCAGAATAGTAGGGAGATTCGAAGGTCACATCAGAGAGGTGATGTTCCACCAGATAACCACAAAGGAGATCAAGAATCAAGGAAACCCCAACATATAGAGCATCACATTCAAAACAGAACTATGGAACACAAACACTAAACACCTCTCTTAACCTCAAAACCAAATCATGACTCAGAAACCCCAAGAATAAAGAACAACAGAACTAGGGTTTACAGATTTTCAGGTAATCAAGAAAATGAAGAATGAAAATTAATTTTTTCAGCCTCCAAAACTCGATCGAAGACACTAAAACAGCAAAATAAGGCTCTGATACCACTGTTATACAAAATTACAACCTGATTATTACAGATCCAAATAAGCGAAAACCTCTATTACACAAGTATCAACTCCTATAACCACTGAACATCAAGATTTCATAGACTGTAGGCTCAAAACAAAACAACCTACTCATTCAACACGGTGAGACCCAGATCCACACAGTAACCCGCACGATCAACATAGTAAATGTGAAGTTTCTTCAATAAGCCAGAAGAACTAAACGCTACCAAATACAGACCTTTCTCACACTAGATTTCACAAAGAAATATCGCTCAAGAAATGGATTCAAGATATCTTCACAAAGAAGAAGACGAAAGAATGGAGAACACAGAGGACTCCAGAAGCTCAAGAGAAAATAGAAAGAAAAGAATGAATAATCCAAAAACCATTCGAATCCCTCTAAATATCAAGGCCTTGAGATTGGTAATACTCATCTAACTGCTCAGAGGTTAGCTTTTAACATTAAGGAATGAGTAAAACGCTTCAATCAATAAACATGTTTTCCACCTCAATGGACTGAATATTGGGGCCTAGTTTCACTGGGCTCACTTCAGTTAAGAATAAGGTTATAAGGAATGGGCCGAAGGCCAGATCATCATCTCTTTATGTGGGCTGGACTGGCATCACATCCACACACCCTTAGCATTGAGCAATGTAAGTAACTCATGATATTGACCATTGTTTAATGATATTAGATTGGCATGTGCAACACTATTATCATCATCATGTTGGACCAAAGTGATTGGCATAAGCTCCAATTGGTTTCTCTTTTACCATAAAGCTTATGGCAAGGGGGATAGCCATTAAGTTTGTAACATTTTTCAGATGTATGGCCCACATATGATAGTAGTTACAGATTAGTAGCTTAGCACTGCCTACCTTAAAATAAGAATCAAAGTTGTGACCCGCAATTTTGTAGCATGTACAATATGGCATTTCCTTTTTAGAGCCCGATGAATTAACAAACTTCCAGGGGCAAGAAAGTTTTCGTGTAGCTAGAGCTATAGATTTTGTAAAAGATGTAAGTGAAGTCTATCCATTGTCTTTCCTATTGTTGAATTAGGAGAAGACATTAGTTACAGATGGTAAGGGATCGATTCTAGTCACGAACATTAGAATAAAACTCGTTCAATCCCGTTAGAAATTGCATCACACAATCGCATTGGTACCTTTCTAAAAGCAACTTTAGTTAAGGAAGAGGGTCATAGACTAAGAACCCATCCCATATACTTTTAAGTCTATTATAGTAAATACTCATAGAGTCTTCTGCTTAAGCCAGATTTATAATGCTTTCTTCAGTTTATAAATAGAGGGACCATTTTGCTCAGAAAATTGCTTCCGCAACTCTGTCCACATATCATTCACATTATCCACAAAAACCACACTAGATCTAAATTGTTGGTTGATGGAGTTGTAAAAACCAAGTTTATTCTTAGCTCGTAAAGCTCACAGCATGGTTCATGCCAAGGTTTCATAGTTTCTAGTGGTGAGTAGTTCGATGACGAGAATTGTTCCAAGGTTGTCTGAGGTCTCCAATCGATATGGATTGGAAAGATTTACAAGATTGGTAAATGGATTAGTGTTTGGTTATGTCATGACGTTGTTATCTATTCGGATAAAACCTGCAAGCGTATGGGATCGTTTATAGGTAATGTGATGAGTTTACTTATCATCCCACAAGGAATTAGAGTTTACAAATTTCTATCAAATTCGATGTAGTAACACGAAAGAGATATGATTTTTGCCATTATTCTAACTTACACTGCTAATTATGCAAATGGATTGTTTATATCAAGTTACGAAGTGAATGTATTGGATTTCAGAATCCACCTATTAGCATCTATTTCTAATTCTCGAATCATGCAGTTAGTTTTGTTCAAGTGTTCGTGACAATCAATAATCATATATTGTTTAATATTTTTCTCCAAGATAAACCAAACATATCTTAAGCATGACCCAACCTCATTCCTAGTCCGAATTCATATGCAAAGAGATGCATTCAACCACGCGATTATCACATAAGATTGTACACCACAAATGTTATTCCTAACACCTATTGGCCATATGTCATTATATAATGTTCTAATCTATTGTGAGTCTCACAATACTACAATAAGCAACAAGTTATATTATTGGTAACTAAGCAATCAAATAACGTAATAATAATGCATAATGAATTACCAACACATGAATTCACTAAACTATCCATTCAATAAATCAAAAACACATGACTTATGATTTCACCATTCATCCAGTACAAAAAAAAAGTTTAGCATGACATATTTGATCTAAATTAGACAAAGAGTAAGGAGAATTCATCACCAAATTAGAATAGATGTAGGAGCTCGACAAATCAATTTCTTTCACTTTTATTCGATTTGAGCCTTGAATCTTCAACTTCTTATGTTAATTCTCTCTAAAACTCTTGTTAGGCTTCGCTTCGATCAAAGAACATGTGATAATTATTCTCTAGACAGCTTCTTGTAGGTTAAAAAGGTGCAAAATATGCAGGAATAGTGTTTTTAACCTCGGTCAAGCCTATAGAAGGTCCATGCAAGCGCATGAGACTACAATTCTTCTAAACGTATCATATTTCCAATTTTAATGTCTACTGTGAGAAAAATGGATTTTAATCTGATGCTAAAAATCTGGAGCGTAATTGGTTTAGCTAAAAGTTGATGTGTGAGAATACTTTAACTATGTTTCACCCATTTGACTTCTTTTCCCATTCAATTGACTAACAACACTCTCGAATATTTGTCATGAAGTCAGACACAACTTTTAGTAGTTGCACTTTATTCCCCAAAACTTTGAATGTCTTGAAATTGAGTCATTTTTCATCCTTTTTTCTCCAATTATGCAATTTTCATCTATCATCACCTAGCAAACACAATACAAATAAAATTAAGCCATTATTCATAAAAATCTCCACTAAACAATCTACTTCAAATTCCTAAATAAATGTGAAGAATACACTTATCACTACAAAATGATACCACCCGATCCAACCGTGTAACACACACACACACATACACAACACTAAATATGTTACAAAAATATTCCATACAGCTGAGAGTTCTAACTAAAATTATAGAATTATTCTACTTGTACATCAAGAAATGTACATAAGGATGTATACCTCCCTCACATGGGAGTGGGACCCAC
>CAIGRL010065547.1:0-12560 GCA_903798325.1 Fraxinus xanthoxyloides | reverse complement strand
TAAAGCATTGTAATTATTTGACAACTTCAAATTGAGAGGATTGCCCCAAAAAGGAGGGTAGTTACAATTCCTCAATTTGCACAAATTTGACCTCTTGTGATATCATAAAGCCAAAATAAATCTTATCTAGAAAACTGAAAACCAACAGACAGCACTGGCCCAAAACAATATACAAGAAGTTGGATCAATAAGTATGTAATGATATCCAACAAAGGAATTATCCATTTGCCAAGCTATGATTCAGAGAATGGTTTTAAGTTACCTGGGTCGAATAAGCTGGAGGATAGGTTCCATATGCAGCACTTTGGGGCACTGATGTANAACAATCCACTGCGAGATTTGAAACTTCTTGCTAAAGCATTGTAATTATTTGACAACTTCAAATTGAGAGGATTGCCCCAAAAAGGAGGGTAGTTACAATTCCTCAATTTGCACAAATTTGACCTCTTGTGATATCATAAAGCCAAAATAAATCTTATCTAGAAAACTGAAAACCAACAGACAGCACTGGCCCAAAACAATATACAAGAAGTTGGATCAATAAGTATGTAATGATATCCAACAAAGGAATTATCCATTTGCCAAGCTATGATTCAGAGAATGGTTTTAAGTTACCTGGGTCGAATAAGCTGGAGGATAGGTTCCATATGCAGCACTTTGGGGCACTGATGTAGGAACTTGTTGAGTATAGTTTGTTCCATAAGTGCCGTATGCACCATATGCAGCCTAAAGAACCAATAACAGAGGAACAAAGTTTTGCATTTCAGGACAAGTCAGACTCATGATAAAAGATTACATCCTTAAAAGAATATATAAAATCAGTTTCTATCAGCCTATAAACAAAGTATTGCCATGCCTAAAATCATACTACAATTAGAGTAAACAAATAGCTGTCATTTTGTAGTTTGTAGAGTACTCATGCTTGTTTTTCTTTCTTGGGGAATTGAAGGCATAAAAGACAGATATTTCAGCCAAAAAATTCATAATTTCCTGCATAAGACAGACAAACTTAACCACTCTGATGAAGATTACAGATGACTCCAAACGATTTTCATGTCATAATTTAAAATTTTCAAGATGGTTTACCAACATCCAACTCCTGGTGGCATCAGAATTCCAATAATTGTAAGTACCTGTTGGGCATAACCAGGGTTCCACTGTGGTACTTGAGCTTGAGCAGCTTGAGGCCAAGCTTGAGGCTGTACACCATAACCTGCCTGCCACTGATTTTGCGTGTTGGGAAATGCACCGACAACAGAGGGGATGGATGGAGTAACAGATTTTGCTAGCTTAGTTTTGTCTGAAATTAAGTAATCTTCTGCATGGCGCTTCTTTGACTCTGATGTGCTCCTGTGCCGCAAGAAGAGTTTAGCGTGTCGATCATCAGCCTTCTTTATAGACTGTGCATCTCCAAATAGATCCAAAAACTGCAAAAACCATTTGGACGCAAAATAAGTTATGCCATGGTTGGGGGTGCGGGGGGGGGGACAAGGCTTTAGAAATACAACATATCAATAAAAAAATTAAAATTCAGAAACCATTATAAAACCTTAGGAGTAAGAAATTCACATCAAAATGTTCAACATATCATTTCTCACAAATATGGAAACCAAGTACATTAGGAAAGTATCCAGATCACGCAGTAGTTTGCACCACATTAGCATGAGCAAATGCTCAACGGTAGAACCTAACCACTTCTAGGATTTGGTGCACATGAAAAGAGACATTAATGATAATTTCAGCGGTGTCTACTGGAAGAAGCATATAAATAGGTTTAAGTAACCACTCTTTGATAATGGTTTTCAAGAAATGTGTTAGTTCCAACTAGCATTGTACACTGATAAATAATCTGACGCTATTCATTACCTCCAAGAAAATGCTTGATAGCTCCTCTCTTTCAGCAATACTTGAAACATTATTGCTGTCAGTATTCGGAACAATGAACTTATCTACCAGTGAATCCAAATAATCAATTCGCTTTGGAAGTGACTGTATAGACTCTATGTGAATCAATGCCTGCAACAATACAAAATTCACGAAACATATAAACTTCAAAGTGGAAATACCAAACAGACGTCAGATAAACGTGTTTTCTGCATTGATGGTGCACCGGGTATCTTTATAATGAAAAGAAGCATGTGTGTGCATGTGGGGGTGATATTCTATTGAGCTATTTTTAGTCCGGGGGGAGAAAGGAGAGAAATATAGAACCTCCAAAAGTGGTTTGGACAACTGGATATTCTCAACTGCTTGATCAAGAATCTCCCTAGCCTTTTCCACCTTGCCAGAAACCTTCAACAAAATGCAAACATATAACAAGATGCCATTGAGACAACAAGAAGACAAATACTCGTTTAGATTATATGCCCACAAGAAATCTATTTAAGGAAGAGGTGAGTGCTTACAAATGTGCTTGCATGAAAATAACAAGTGATATATGAAAAGAGGCAAGGATCAGATTCAAACTAGCAGGTTTCCCATAGGATACCAATTTTTAACCCAGTACAGTTGATTTTCTACATGCATTTCAAAATTTCAGGGAACAATCATTCCATGTTTTATTGAGTTGCTCAGAAGCATGCAAATTAGATTTCCCAGTCAATGGTTCAAAAGACCAACTCCTTCCACACAAAGACTAGAAATACATTTTTTCCTTTTTAATTAATAAGAAACATAATTTTATTAATGGTGATATAAGAATACATATGTCAAGAGACATTTAAGAAAACAAGTTGAAAAACATAATCAAGAATACAGCACATCACTTGGGATGAACGAAGAACAAATGTAGATATATAAAACCTACCAAGTAAATGAAGCGCGAATACTGGGCAAACAACAAAGGTAAAGTCTGTGAATGTTCCTTCCCTTTCTCAATTGCGATGGACTGTTCATATAAAGAGCACACATCTTCCAGATTCCCCTGCAAGATACAAGAAAACAACTAATTTTATGTGATACCAAATTAATAGGATGCCTAAATAGTTTTCTCATGCAATCCTTACAAGTCGTTGTTCCATGTTTGCATGTCTGACGATGGCTTCCAAAAGTCCGGGTGAAATTTCTGTGTGAACAAGTTGATAAGCTGCTCGAGCTCCGGAAATGTCACCATGTTGCTCTCTGAATCGAGCAGCAAACAGATAGATTTCTGGTTGTCTCTGTTCACACAGATTATAATTAAAGACAGAGAAGCATACTACATATCAAGAGAAATTGGTTCAGCCAATGGACCCTAATTTGATCATAAAACAAAAATAGCAATAGAATCAGATTCAAATACGAGCTTTAAAGGTTCCAAATCTAAAGCTGAAGACATGAAGGCATCTAACTTGAAAAGTAGAAACACTACAATGCAAATTATGATTAATCATTTCACGAAGATTTGTATCATCTAATATTAATAAATTGGGGTGGTGCAAGCACACAAATAAATCAGCAACAAAATAAAGAACGTGGACCAACATAAATCCATTTGCTCTCGTAGTCCAAGCAATACAGCATATAAAATAGCTAGAGAAGTTTTTTGTGAAAGAAGAAGGTGAAATCTTTGCAATCCATATGGAGTCATGCTCCAATAAAAACAGCTATCATTTCCTAATGGATAATGTGAGCTACAGTTCCAACTTCTTCCCCCTCGTTGTGATCGGATATTTATTTCTGTCTTAAATCTTCTTTCTTTTTTAAATCTGAATCGAGCATTCAGATCTTTCAGCCAACCTGATCGCAATAGACTTGACCTTGTCAAATACCCCTTCTGTTAAAAACAGCAATTCCAGTGAAGCCTCACCATCCCATCCTCTACCGGGAGTAAATTTACAGGAGATAATTGTTTTACCGGTAAGAGTTACTTATACCTAGGTTCATCGCGAAAAATGAATGGAAAAAGTAAAATATAGAACATAAATGCGGCGTGTGATCTGAGCACATAAAAGTATTGTACAATAAAAGCAAAGTAGCATAACATATGCAAAAGAAGATTTGTCTTGATTGCAATTAACAGCATAACATATCAAATATACGAGGCAAAGAAACCTTCACAAAAACAGAACACTTGAATCGAAATACTTTAAGCTGAAAATGCAACATAAGAAAGTCGTGATATAACCAGTCATTGTCTCAGCAAATTGAAAGAATTTTATACCTTGACAAAAACTTGAGTAGCACGAGCAAGTGCATTGTCAGCAAGCTCCATACTTCCACTACCTTCCATGCACAGTACATACCGTATCCAGTATTCAGGATAATTGGCACAAGCCACTAGACATCTTTCATAGAGCTTGACAACCTGCTCTGGCAGATAATACAGAGATTGATAAAGCCAATCCAAGGTTAAACAAATAAAAAGAAAAGAAAAATCACAAAAAATTTACTAAGGAGAAATGCACAAAGAATACTCCGTTGGCGGAACAGGGAGGCCCCTCAAATACGAGAGGGACCCTCCTTGCCTGACAGACAGATGGTTAGGAAGACAAGAACTGACCTGCATGCATAACATTGGAACTTTAAAACAAATATTTTGCCATACAACATATCATGAACCCAGAACGTGGACTCAAATGAGAGTTTGAAGTACTTAGCCTTAGAGAAAGCAAGGTCCCTGCTTTAGTCCAAGTTCAATATCCCGTTTTAAAAGATGCTTCATCCAACGGTTTAGCCAATAAAGCATATGATGCGGCAGATATTACTTAACTGTAAGTCAATGTATAACAAGCACAACTAAAACTACAAACCAAGATAAACTCGAATGTGTCTGGAATAAACAAACTAAAATACCTTATTGAAATCATCTCCACCTTCAATAAAATCAAGATAGTTATGCCAATTTTCAAGCTCTGCAACGTGGAGAGGACGCACATGAAAATAAGGCCTTCTGATAGCTGTTTCAAATCCAATGATCTTAGAATCGAACTCTTTAGCTTTCTTATATAATTCTTCTCTAATGGCGATATACTTCTCCAACTCCTCAGCGTCTCTTAAGCTTGCACTTGCAGGCTTAGAAGTCTGTTCCGCAACATTTGCAGGATCTTCTCCTTCAGCCTTTTGACCATCAGCTTCTGAATTTGCAGCAGCAGCTTCCTCAGGAGTTCGTAACTCTGATAGAGGCCGACTGGCGACTAACTCCTTAAATCTGTAACAATATTCAACAAACTAAATTGATGTATCTGAAATGAGAAGACATATAAACAAGATTACGATTGAAAGAAACTACTACCAATTAGATGTATACTGAAGCAAATCAATAAACCATTCAACTAAAACAGTCTGTCCTAGAAAAGATAAAAGCATAACAAGATGGTTGAGTAATGGCCATAACATGCAATGAGTGGTCACTTTTCCGAGTTCAAATCAGAATACCAAAGAAACAGACCTGCTCTTGCCAGCAATGTAAATTTAAAAGTGGCACGAGTCAATATAAATTTCTGCCTCCAAGGCATACATGCAGACTTGATTAAAAAGATGAATTAAGAAGCATATCTTTTCTCAAACCACAACCGCAAAAGCCAGTAGGTTATTTTAAAAAACAGAAAAAAGCAGATAGAAGCACAATCACCCGTGCAAATTTTGACTATCAAGCCAGAAAATTACCCTTCAAAATAGCGATCTAGTTGCTGGTTTGGGATCTCCAATAACTGTGTGTAAATAGTGGCAACATGTGGCCAATCTTGCTGAGAAATTTCATACTCGATATATTTATCCCAAAGTGGAAAGCACTGGTAATCAGTTCCAACATAAGCTAGTCCTCTTTCAAATAGCCTGGAAAACCGACAGGGTAACAATTATGAAATCCAATATGCATGCACGTCATTCTGTACATATAAATGCATACAAGAGGACTAGTATCTCAAAGATGGACTCGACAAATCCAAACTAAGGCACAAATACACTGCATTTACCTTCCTCGAAATAATCTTACAGAACCCGTCAAGGAAGTCATACAGATCATCTTAGCCTTATTGGTAACATCTTCTCAGCCGCCATTGTATATTGATGCACCTCAGGTGCCATGGTTAAAAAGGGCAAAACTTCATGAAGAATTACATGAATAACAACATAACCCTAAAGAGAAGTACAACCGAAGGGGGTGATGAGGGAGTGTTTAAACCCAGATGGCTACTAATATAGCAGCACCAAAACCAAGGTTTTTGCATCATATAACTATTGTGTCTGAATTGAATTCGTAACTAACTTTTCCTCCACTGTTGCTGAATCTTTAATCGCGTTAGAAAGAAATATAAGATCACTTCAACGCTTTTAAAATAAAGAAATAGAGGACAACCACACACAAAGACCAAAAATAAGCAATTGAACAAGGAGAATTACCTTCTGATAATGTCAGGATCCCCATAGGTGTTAATGGCAAAAACACAATAGTGCAACCACATGTCAACAGAGTACGTGACTCCTTGAACAGCTCTTTCATAAACCTCTGCAACTTTGTCGACCGAGCTGAGGCGTGCCTCATGGTCAGCATATTTCTTCCAATAACCATAACATAAGGGAAATTCAGCTAAAAATGCATCATAAACTTTTCGAATCTTCAAAATGTTTGCCTGCAAATTGGAAGGTGGCAAGTCAGTTTCCAAACAGAAGTCATTGATAAATTCATGCAGATCAAGTGCAATTAAAAGCTAACTGACAAAATAGTAATAACAAGTAGCGTGTATTCAACAGTAAATTCTACATCTAAAAGGTTTTATCCCACAACTGCAAGAATGCTGAGGCGTCAAGCTGTAGACAAGACATTTGAAAAAGAACCACAAAAATGAACATCATGACAAGGCAATTTTTATTCTATCCCGCTTACCTCAGACATTCTCTCTGTTTCTTCTATCAAGGATGTCCATGCATTAAAATCCAACGAATTAGCTGTCACTATGCTCCACAATTTTTGTTCTTCTGCAGTTAGAGCTTCAACAAATGTTCAAAAAAAAAAATCAAATTAGAACACATATTGAAATATGACCCCAAGAAAAGAATTGAACTAAAAAAAAGGATGAAACGTGTATTGAAGATAGATATTCGTGGCCTTGGTGCAAATGAATAGAGCAGAACAAAGAAGTTTCAAGGACAAAATCTATTTTAGTACAATATCATATAATTGTTTTTCCAGATCCTTGAGTACTTAAGCTTCATGTGCTTTATTAGGAATGTCCCTCTAATTTCTTCAATGTCCAATATGATAGGAATGCGACAATTACAAACAATGATTTGAGACATTTATTATGAAAGTACATACATAACAATGCAATGTGGAGCAAATATAGACCAACCTTCTTGCGAATCCTATCGGTGCTCTAATAAATATTGAACTCTGTAATATATATTTTCTTACATATAATTAACTCATATGATCTTCGTATCATAAATTTGAAATACAACAGCGCATATTTAAATCAATAGCTTTATCTCAAATTTGAATGTTACTTCAAAGATTGGGTATTCTATGAAAATTGCTAGTTACATTTCGAAGTTTTGCCTTTTATCATTACGCATAAAAAGTTTGTGCATACAGTTCATGCGATGAATGTCTTATATTGATGTAAATAAGTACCAGAATCATCCACTGGTTGATGCAAAGCAGCAGATTCAATAACCTCAGCATGAGAAATACCATTTTCAGTAACAGCAGCTGTTGCAACATTTCCTGTTTCACCAGCACTATTTCCCAAAAGAGAAGACTCATAAGCACCAAATTGAGATGGATCCATGGATACATTAGTATCATACGCCATGACGGTGGGGTTTTCTTGCGGGGCATAGTTTATAACTGCCACACCACCGGCATCTACATTTGAAGCATAAGCTGCTGAATCAGTTTCATTGATAGAACCAGCTGAAGTAACTAAGTCTCCTGCTGTAGACGTCAAGGCAGGTGTGCCCAAATCTCCATTGGTTGCAACAGCAGAAGCATCAGTATCAGAAGCAGCCTTTTTGCTGGCATCATTATAATCTACGGCAGAATGATCAGAAGCAATAGATGTTTGTGCCACAAAAGCCTCACTATCTTCCATGATGACGGCTAAAACTGATGTGTGTGCCTAGAACAAGCTGAAAGATAAGAAACGATCAGAAGATATGCAAACTCAGAACATATGTGAGTACATGATTTTTAATCTATAAGGGATATATACTAGGAGAAACTCTCTAGTAGAATTTCTATAACAAAAAGTTTACAAATGAAATCGATAAGAACAATAAATTTCATGTGCCGCGACATTGAAAGACATTAACAATAATTCTGTTCAGAAAGAGATTTCCATCCTAGAGTACTGAATATTTCCATTCTAGGAATATCCAAAACCCAGTAAATTGCAGTAGTGCATTATTAACACATTAAATCTTGCCTTTTCTTCACAGAATTTATTACAGTACTAAAATGTGCACGACCACTGTATGAGAAGGAAAAAAAAAGAAGCACCGAGTCAAGTGGTAAGCTATAAACAACCACGCCAAGAGTTCAAGAGAGATGTTATCGAGAAAATTGCTGTTGCACAAGGAATAACACCACCAAGAAACGAAAATTTAGGGGGAAAATAAAATCACGGAGCTAAAAAAGATATCGAGGTTGTGCTGAAACTAAATCATTCAAAACAATCAGATCAAGTGCAAAATCAACACATAAAGCCCTCTTTCACACAAATAAACCTCATAGTACCTTCCAGATTTGGTGACGGAGAAGATGAGAGAAATCACTGCAACACAAGTTCGCGAAACCCTTAGCCGCTTCCGGCTGCTCTATCAGCAAGACTTAAAACAGGCCTGGGCTATTAATTGGGTTTATAGGTGCTTATAAGCAAACTCCTTTTAATGGGCTCCTATAAAGTTTTAATCAATAGGCCCAGTATTACAGTCAGGCCCGTTTAAGAAAAAGTACGCCCGTTTAAAAAATTTGTAAAAAGTTTAAGAACGTGTTGTTAAAAGTAGGAAAAAATTATGTATGCACAATTATTTGATAAAGAGAACATGTAATTGAAAATAAATTTGATAAAAATTGAGTTATAAAAAATAGAATCAAACATGGACTTAAAATAATTACAACAACCCGACAAATCCAAATTCCCTTTTTCACTCAAACCATGAACCCAATCGTTTCTCGCAGTTCCATCTTCACTATTCTACCTCTTCTTCTGTCTTCATCGTCATCGCCTCCAATCCAGCAAGAAGAATTCCAATAGGTCTAATGATGATGATTTTGAGTGCTTTTACGGTTATTTATATGTATTATACAAGAAAACTTGCAACGTGAAAATTAGTCATTTTCCACGTTGGTTGATTCAATAAGCCGCTATGAATTTAGCTTATTTTTTGTTTTGATCTTTGCAACTTATTAGCCCATGTTTGGTTCAGATAAAAATCATGTTTTTTAATAGATTTTAATAAAAGTTGAACGAAAATTGTTGACTTTGACCCAAATATTTATTGATTTTTATATTTAATCCAACTAGGGACATAGTGTAATGTTGATGGTAAACGTATTCATATTTTAAATTTTAATCTAAGTGCCCGTTTGAGCCACATTATAATGAGAATGAGAATGAAAAATATAGCCGTTATGGGCCCCACACAAGAGATAGAAAGTTTGCATTTTAATGTTGATGTAATGGATAACGATCATATTTTTCATTTTAATGAAGAAAAAATGTGGCTCAAACAGGGCCTAAATCTACAACCATGTCACTGACTTGAAAAAAAAGAAGCTCAATGCCTTAAGGAATGACTCTTGTGAAGTAGACAGCTCTCTAGACTCTAGTTTCTCTCCAGAAAATGAGAAAAAAAAAAAGGATTTAAGGGTCGTTTGATTGCAAGAATGGAATTTAGGTGAAAAGAACATGAATTTCAAGGAATTGAATTACCTATAATTGTTTTCCTGAGAATTGTCAATTAATTGTGTTTGATTGATATAATTTTCCACTTGGAAAATATTGAAATTTTGGATCTTTTGGTGTTCGTTTGTCTTTATTTTTCATGGAAAGTGTTCGTTAAAGGATTTTTATTTTTTTTACAATTGTAGATAGAATTTGAACCTACCGTGTGAACCAAAACCAAGAAAATCAATTGTCAAGAAAACTTGTGTATCAAATATGCCAAAAGTGGAAGATGGAAATTCATGAAAAAATTTGCTCAACCAAACAGGCCATAAGATATTTTGTAGAATTATACAAAGTGAAAAGCAAATCTTCTCCACTTTACGGTCCCACTATGAAATGCTATTGTTTTACACACTTCTATTTCTCTAAACCCATCCTCAAAATCTCCTAAATTTTGTCCCATGAAACCACACTCTATTATAGTTGCCTGCCGAAATAATGAGAAGAGTAACTAGAACGCAAAAGCTACACTTAAAAGTTGATAAAAGACTAAAAGTTGTGAGTCTCATAAAATGTGTTATTTAAAATTAATTATTAACTTTGACTTAAATTTTTAGTAACTTTTTTAGCTACATAACTAGGGCTAAGTATTTTCTATCGAATAAAAAGATGAGGATTGCTTGAGATCTTGAGCATTTTGGGACGATTCCGTTCTCTAGATTGAAGTCCTACATGGGATTTTTAGAGAAACTCCATGCATATATGCGTAAAAGCTAGTTGCCTGTGTGCATGCTCTAAGTCCAAGTCCTAATCTTGGTGCACTTGTGATTCTTAGAAATAGAAAGACACGTATACATACACTCGTGCGCATGTGCTCTAGATTGGAGTCCTTAGCATACGCAACTTTTAGAGAAAGACAAATACATAGTATACGTGGGATTCTTAGAAAGAGAAAAATACGCATACATACAAGCTAACTGTGTGTGTCGGAATGAAACCGACTTCCATACACCGTAAGTACGAGTCTTTTTCTTCAAAGTTGATTTGGCAAATAGTAAACAACAACTCCCAGCACAATAGCCAGAGTCTTGTGTATTCCTCCCTGCCCCTAACACCTATCAATTTATATTGTCAAAGATCCGGCAATATTTATTTGGGACAATTCAATCATGTGACATTCAATTATCCCTATGCACATTAATCTTATGCAATGCACATAATAAGTACCAATGGCTGCTATTGACTAATCAGTGCATTATATGCTACAGAGTCTACTTCTCCTTCACAAACGCAATCAATGCATGGTCAATGGGTGCAGGAAGAAATTCAACTCCCACAAACATGCAGTACAACACTAGGCGTTCACGATGATGATATGCCTGTCAAGTGTCCACGGGAAGGTTGTATTATGTCATTTAAGTGGGCTTGGGCAAGGACTGAACACTTATGAGTGCACACTGGATTCGAGAAATTTTTTCCAGCATCGAAATTTTTTTTTGGGTCTATCCCTGAGTCTTGTGGAAGTGTTTCTGCAAATGGTATATATAAGTAATGAATAGCGTAACTGATATATATTTTGCATATAACCATTAATGTTTCAATATTCAGTCAACTTCTTTGTGCGCTTGAGCAGAACATCATACACAATATCAAACATGCATATGCAAGGGTAAGGGCATCTCTACACAAGAACCTTGAACTCCCTAAATAAAAATTTAACATGTCTAAAGTACTAAACAACTCATTTATTGCGCTATCATATGCTTCTTGACTTTGCTCAAAATCACACCTACAAATCCAAATATAACACAAGTATGAGTTTTTGAAAAGTTATGGAGTTTTTTTGTTTGTTTATTTTATTTTTTCTATTTAAACAACTCCATCATTTTAATGACCAAAAAATGGAAGGAAACAATGAGTTTTGTTATACAATTAAAAGATTGGGATGTATTATACTAAAAAAATAGTGTAGATTTATTATATATTTCACAAAAAACATTGAGGGCACATTTGAGTCACATTATTTTGGACGAATGTATTCTGAAATAATAGATTGATGGAGAATTTGTGGTTGAAAAGGAAGGAAAATTTATTGATGTGATGAAAAATATTATTCTATTGAAAAATATGTGATTGAAAATAAGTAGAAAAATGAGAATGAAAATTTTAATGTGTACGACTGAAAATGAAAAATGCAAATTCTCCTGAGAGAAAAGAAACAGTTATGGTGGATTTAGGAGTTAAATGTTTGAATAGCCATTGAACTTTGGTACATGTCACGGCTTGCTTATCGATCTTTGAAACTTATCACATTGGCCACTCAACTTTACTCCGTCCAACACCATTGACCACCGGATGGAGACCGTTAGTAAACTTGCATACGTGGCTGACGATAATGTGACGTGGCACGTTAAACGGTAACTCAAGTGCCGTGTCAACTGAGTTAAATGTTTCATTAGTCACCGAACTTTGGGTTATGTCACGACTTACCCACCGAATTTTCAAAACTGTCTCGTTGGCCACTGAACTTCACTCCGTCCAACTCCATCACTCATCCATTCTACACCGTTAGTAGACGCGTCTACATGGATAACGGAAAGTTGAGTTGGTCAGTTAAATACATCCAATTAATTTCTCAATGAACTTCACTCCGTCCAACTCCATAAGGCGTGATCCATTAATTTCAAAAATTGGATTTAAAGTTTGTTTATTGAAAAATTAGATATTAATTCAAAATTGTAGTATTAATAA
>CAIGRL010065532.1:0-11335 GCA_903798325.1 Fraxinus xanthoxyloides | reverse complement strand
AAAAAGTGTTGTAAAACAAGTGAAAATGTAAGGTAATAAACGCTGCTACATTCCTTTGTGGCATAAAAAAAAAAATTTTAAGTTCTTCACACAAAATGCAACAGAGAACTCTCGATCTTCCAAATTATGTTCGGGTCCATATGTGCGTTATATCAGTGAAAAATTATTTCTCTTATAAGTCATATTCTGCATATAGACTGTTAAATACTTACTTTCTTATTGGTGACCAAGGCCCTATTACCCGAAGCGAAACGTACCTCCAAAGCCCAACATTACCGAAGCACCTCAATGCCGAGGCTCCAGAGAAAGTGAAAGCACTAAACAAATTGATAGATTTCCAATGCTGAAGCACTACCTGTTCAGATCGAAGCTCCGAAGCCTATACCTCATATCGATGCTCAATAAAGTAGAATCTGAAGTTCAACCATGACAAATGATAACCTAAGATTGAAGATCTTAAAGTGCCTAAGATCCTCTTGAAATGATTGGTTGGACAGCTGTAATGAATGGAAAAGGTCAGTCATCTCAACACGGGGCATAGGTTGGCTACCCTCTTCAGAAGCATTCAAGGCGCCATAAGCTAAAATAGTCAGAAATGATGCCTATGAGATGATGTTTCGATCGAGGAGATGAGGCCACGTGTCCCCCCATCCAACGGACATTATTGTACATGTAATACTATAAATAAACCATCTAAGTGTCATAGGAAAGGTTGAAGAAATTAGGGATCAAGAACACAAATATACTCTCTTTTTGACATTAGAATTTCAATGAAGAATGTTTTGTAATATCAATGTTTATTTAGTTTCTTGGTTAATCGTTCATTATTGTATCTTTTTGTTCTTTTATTTACCGAATCCCGAACATATTTGTCTTGTGTCGAAAGCTTCTCGCACGTTCTAACTCAACATTTTCAACTAGGAATCATCAACACGTGTCGGAATTAGATTGCAAAAACACGAGTAGGCCCAATATCTATTAGCGCATTTTTTGTGGTCAACCATTTCAATTCTGAATTTCAAAAATGTCTAACTTAAAACCAAATTGAGGTTGAGTTATTCCATTGAAATGTAACTAAAAGTTAACCGCAGATTAGCGGAAGAGGACAAAAAGTCTTGGGTTTGGGGAGGTTTAAGGATTTTATATAAACGAGAGGGCCGAGGGAGGCCGCATTGTTTGTGCTAAGCAGTAGTATTTACCCTGATTTTCCTAGTTTCGTTTCAGCATATAAAGCCGCCATTATATTCTCTCTTTGAATACTCAATCTTATTTCTTTCTGCATTCTTCTATGTTCGCCTCTCTATACCTCTTTCTCTGTCGTGTCTTAGCAGGATACTAGGATATACACAGCCACCCCAGGACCAGCAGATAAGGTTACGTCACTTAACAACTTTGTTTGTTCCAGGCCCTGAATTTGGTGGGACTTGTTCTCTTTTCTCTGTAATCAATTTTGTACTGTTCCGTACATTAACTTGTGACAAAAGAATTGACTGTCATAGTTCTTCCTGTTTAAAGAATTTGCAGAGGAAGGAGGAAGAGGAGACAAAATGAAGTATGTGTTGGTGACGGGAGGAGTAGTGAGCGGGCTGGGGAAAGGAGTTACTGCTAGCAGTATCGGTCTCATCCTCAAGGCCTGTGGACTTCGTGTTACTTCCATCAAGATTGGTTCAATTTTCTTTCCTTTTTCTCCTCTATCTTGTTCGTTTCTTCAATCCTTCCATATAATGCTTTCCATCTTGAAGAAATACTATGGAGAAATAACAAACAGAAAGATACTAGTTTTGCTTTTACTGTCACATCACATGCATCAATCTTTGCTCACAGTGGTCAAAGCTATGTGATTTTCTAATTTTTTTTACCATTTTCCCCGGCAAAAACTACAAAGGAATTGGATAATCCTCTTCTCTTTTCAAAGTAGCAACTGTTTATTTTTGTCTTGAAACAGTATATTTTGTCTGAATTTATTTATTATTTTTTTTTATTTTTTGCTGTTTGTTTCTTTCTGGGTTGTTTCCATAACTGTTGGAATCTTTCTCCTTTCTATAATTTTCAAATATTGATTGTTGTAACGTTTTTCTTTTCTCCTTAGGGAATGTTTATCGTTGATTCTAATTATTTTTTTCCTCCTTAATTTTTTTGATTTTCAGATCCTTACTTAAATACTGATGCGGGAACCATGTCTCCTTTTGAGCATGGAGAAGTATTTGTTCTAGACGATGGTGGAGAGGTTAGGAAACATCCTTTACACGAACCAGTCATAGTTTTTAATAGCGCTAAATATATAACCAAATGAAATATTAATGAAATTGTTGGGTTGCATTTGATTTACCAGTTTGTAAACTGTTATTCCATGTTCCATACAGCATGCAATATTGCATCTTAAGATGCTTCCTGATACCTTTCTTCATTGGTGGTGGGTTGTTGGATTTATCAAGTGTCGTAGTGAAAAATGGATGACCTGATTTTCTTTTGAAGGTGGACCTGGATCTTGGAAACTACGAGCGGTTTTTGGACGTAACTTTGACAAGAGACAATAATATAACTACTGGAAAAATTTACCAGGTAAGTTTTATGGCTTATCAATTTCTTATTTTCTTCATATCATCATATTGATGTATGCTTTTTTGATGTCTTTATCAACTTGGATAGAATTTGACTTGATAAACTGCTTCTTCTCTTGATTTAGTCTGTGATTGAGAAGGAGAGAAAGGGAGATTATTTGGGTCAAACTGTTCAGGTGTGACTCTTTCTGTAGTCCACTTGTACGAGGTACCATACTTGGTAGTGGATAATTTCACACAGTAGTTCTCTTGTTTAGGTTGTACCTCACGTGACAGATGCCATTCAAGAATGGATTGAACGTGTGGCCATTACACCGGTGGATGGGGAGGAGGGTCCAGCTGACGTTTGTGTCATTGAATTGGGTGGCACTATCGGTACAGAAGATATCTAATATACAAGAATATTTTCTCTTTCTAAAAAAGGAATTTGGTCACTCAGAAGATATTTATTTCTTCATGCAGGGGACATTGAATCAATGCCTTTCATTGAAGCGTTGGGGCAATTTTCATATCGCGTAGGTACAGTTATATCTCTGAATTTCTACTTGCAGATAAATCAGACATAAATAAAACTTTAATTTGTGCATACGGTTTTGCATTGAATCGGTTGTACACCTGTTGATTTTTCATATTGAACGGTACATGTGCAAATTGGAGGAAAGATGGAATTTTGTATAATTATTTTGAAACGTGACTGTTCGGTTTCTTATTCTATATTATTTTAATTGGTGCCTATTTAATTCTAAGAAGTGCAATAAAAATATGTCTTTTAAATTATGTATGCCATGCGAACCATTGTGCATGTTCATATTGAATTTTTATACATTAATATGATGTATAAAACATGTATGAAATTTATGAGAAGATTGTGTTTTTTTCACTTAATTTGAAGAAAGTTAATTTGAATGATGACTTGTTGATATGGAATTGTATCCTTTCATATGATTGGAATTTCTTTTTGCCATTTATTGTATTTTTTGAATCTATACAATTATTATAAGCAATTATATATGGAAAGTTGTGTACTTTCATGAATTGCAACTGATGGCATTTAAAATAAAATACTTATTTATTTGCATATTTTGACAATGGTAATTAAAATTGATTTTATGCATCGGTGCCTCTTCATTATCTAAATCCAATTTGGTGGCAAGGGGTATACCGAATGGTAACTTGTCAATAGAAAATTGCTTCTCTCTTAATATGAAAATTCATGGATATGCTAAAATACAGGAGAATATTATGCACAGTGGTATCTAGAACCAAAGAATATAGAGAGGAAGAGAACAGAGCATCCTTACATAAATGTACGAACATGTTTTTGAATGACTTGTGCCAATGCTTGACTTTCTCAGGTGCTGGAAACTTTTGCTTGGTACATGTCAGTCTGGTGCCTGTTCTACACGTCGTCGGAGAGCAAGTAATTCTTCACTGGCAGATGATTATAGATTCCATTTTATATTTTTGATTTATTTTACACAACTTTTTCAAATTTATTAATTATTGCGACAATTGTTTTTTCATGGCCAGAAAACAAAACCAACACAGCACAGTGTGAGGGGACTAAGAAGCCTGGGTCTGATTCCAAATATCTTAGCCTGCCGTAGCACTACGGTTCTCTCTCTTCCTGGAGCTCTAACTGAACTGAGCCTATTTAACAATTGAATGCTTTTAATTACTAAATGAGCCCACTCAAACTTGGTTGTATTCTTGCTCGTAGTCAAATTGAGATTGACTCAATTAATTATTCAACCAAGCTAATCTCAATCCTGCAAGCTTAAAACAAGGCTCAAGCTGGACTCTTATGACTAAGTAAAGGAGATGATCTGAGGAAACAAAAAAAAAAAAAAAGCTTTAATCAAGAGCGGTTCAACTTGTTTACAGCTTCCCAAACTCTCAAATTCTGCCCATGCAGTTGTTTTCTGGAATCATGTATCCCTTCCGCTAATGTTTTGTGCATTCTGCAGGAACTTGATGGAAATGTCAAGGAAAAACTTTCTCGTTTTTGCCATGTTCCGGTATCATTATTAGATGAACACTTAAATATATTTGTAAAATAAGAAGTATACAAATGGATCGCCTCTCTACAAATAGTGAGTGGCTGAGTCATTTTCCTTCCTTTCAGATAGATAACATCATCACTCTATATGATGTTACCAACATCTGGCGTGTGCCTTTACTCTTGCAAGTAAGTAGTTGTGGTACTCTAATTTAATAACATTGGACATTCCGATTTTGACTAGTACATCAATATATTTTTCTGTCCATTTAGGATCAGAAGGCGCATGAGGCGATTTTGAAGTCCCTGAACCTCAAAGGGTTTGTCACACATTTTTTTTTCTTCCAGTTTTTCAGAATTTTGTTGGATACTTTTCAGTCTCCCGCTTGTGTTGTTACTAATGTCACTGTTATTTCTTGCCATAGATGTGCACTGATATTTTATTGTATTAACTGTAGGTATGCTCCAAAACCAGCTTTGGGGGAATGGACATCTAGGGCAGATTTTTGTGATATGTTGCATGATCCTGTAGGTCCTTGTCATTTCTCAAATGTGTAAACGAGTACTCTTGCTTTGCCTGAACACTTCTGATTGTTATGCCGTTTTCTCACAGGTTAGAATTGCTATGGTTGGAAAATACACTGGCCTTACAGACTCCTATCTCTCTGTGTTAAAGGTAGATTTTATTCTATCAATCAAGTTTTGACCGAAACTTTTAACGCATTATAAACTTGTAGCTAACTTTATATTTTAGCCTCTGGACTGAAAGTGTTGAGAACATTGAGAATGTATATATCCTATAATTATCCTGATACATTGGAATTTAGGTTGCGTAAAGACCATATGATGTCATTAACCTTCAAATTAGCCATTTTGTTTATCTGCCCAGTGACATATAAGGTTCATTAAGTTTGAGTGACTTCCTTAGATTTATGTCAGTATGTCTAAACAGTGTCCCTTTTCTTGAAAATTGGGCATTCGCTAACACATTCATGTGATAACCATAGAACTTGCATCCTTCCACAAGGATTTTATCACTCTAATGTTTGCAATGATCTACCAAAGATGATTGTTATATTAGGATTTGTTAATATGAAAATTAAAAAAATGCTTGCAGGCACTTTTGCATGCTTCTGTTGCTTGCTCTAGGAAATTGTGTGTCGATTGGGTTCCAGCCTCTGACCTTGAAGATGCAACAAAAAAAGAGGTAATTTTCATACCACAATTATTTATCATATCCTTGTGTACAATGTCTCTCAGCTTGGCAAACACCATCTACTTGCAGAATCCCAACATTTATAAGAGCGCTTGGAATTTATTGAAGGTCATCGCTAACTCTTTTGTTGTATGATTTGTGGTAGCTATCAATTTTCCATTAGATTTTATTCTTTATCCTTTTGGCCCTTCTGACAGATTTTTGCTTTATAGGGAGCAGATGCTGTACTAGTTCCTGGAGGATTCGGCGACAGAGGAGTGGAGGGTAAAATTCTAGCTGCAAAGTATGCCCGTGAAAACAGGATTCCATACCTTGGAATATGTCTAGGAATGCAAATTTCAGTGATTGAGTTTACGCGATCTGTCCTTGGACTGCAAGATGCGAACAGCACAGAATTTGATCCCAGCACTCAGAACCCTTGTGTTGTTTTCATGCCAGAGGTCTGATGTTCACATATTCTTGTTTCTAATAATTGTTATCTTCCTATTTATCTGATTGGATTTCATTTTAACAGGGGTCTAAAACCCATATGGGAAGCACTATGCGTCTTGGATCGAGGAGGACGTACTTCCAGAATACGTCCAGTAAATCTGCAAAGCTGTGAGTCTCTATATCTTTGGCCATACAGTTCCCCACCTCCACACTCCCCACCCCAGTGATGAAAAAGGTTTCTGAACAAACTTTGGATGGCATATCAGATTACAAGTTTCTCTGCAGGGTTATGTTCTCGCTGCAGTAAATAGTGAAAAAGTTCTGAAAGAGTGTCTAGATGCATTGTTTTAGGCTAGTTATCTCGTCCATTGAGAGAATGAATTTGAAGGAAAGAATCAATTTCCCTCCAGTTAAGTTGACAGACATAGAAACTCCAGAGATTGGCGTCATTCAGATAGATCTTTGTTGGCGGAGATTGATGCTGTTTGAGTTATCCATTCCAGCAAACTTAATGAGAAACGAATTGGCCTGGGAGCGTTAACGGACAGACTGGTTTACAGTTGAAAAATATACACTATAAAACAGTACACCACAAACGACCATCCTGAAATTTCACTTTCCAGCATTATTTTGAGTTTTATGAGTAATGGGCATTTACTTAACTTTTCGAATCAAAATCTCAAAGTAGGCTTCACTTTCCGAGATGGTAAACCTAAGTAGCCATAGTGGTAATAGTTAAACATATATTACCTACCCAAAAATTACAGAAATGGGTGAAGTTAATTAATTGGCAAGCCTGACCAATAGTAAGTGACAACCAACAATTTTTTGGATTTTGTTCTCTGTCTCTCTCTGGCAAAAATAGAAAATCCTGCACAATATCTCATTGATCTTGGTTATGATGTTGTAGAATGCGAAAAAAATCTGGTTGGCTAATAAATTTCACTCTTATCTTATAAATCTCTGCACAAAGTAGGGCAGAAGTCTATTGAGATGCTTAAATTGAAACCAAATCTTATTGGGCGGCTTGATTTCATTGGCCTAAAATTGATAATGAATTGGTGAGGTTCAGACAGAAAACCTCGGGGATGGATTCAGTCTCTATGAAATGCTTAATCAAGTTGTAGATGTGTATCTAGTGCCACCATATAAGTACTTTGAAAACTACTCTAAAACCAAGGAGAAAAAGTATGATACTGATAATAGAAATTTTATCCAAGGACCTTTAATGATCAAATTGCATATCTGCAAAGAGTCAAACTTGTCGCACTATATCTGATTGGATTAATGATAATTTTTCTCAGGTATGGCAATAGGAGTTTTATTGACGAGAGACATCGACACAGATATGAGGTGCTTGGAACCCTCATGCTCTAGCTATTATGCTCACATTGAAATAGATTTAAGTTCTCAGAATTCAGTTCTGTATCTGTGATGCCTATGTGTTAAAAATTAGTTTGATCTTCTCTAGGTAAATCCTGATATGGTTCCACGGCTTGAAGAAGCTGGTCTTTCCTTTGCTGGAAAAGACGAAACTGGTCGTCGCGTGGAGGTACTTCTTTTCATCACATCACAGTGACTGTCAATTTTAATTGCAGCTTTCTTCTGTAATTTTAGCATTCGAGTCCATCACCAAATTTCTGTGCAGATTGTTGAGCTTCCTACTCATCCTTACCTTGTTGGCGTTCAATTTCACCCTGAGTTTAAATCAAGACCAGGAAGGCCTTCCGCTCTTTTCTTAGGTTTTTCACGTTGCTATCTTAAATTTCTCTGATGTGAAAAGTTTATAATATGTCTGGCTTTGTTTAGATTTAGTTTTTCATTTCCAATTATTAATAATACACTTTCCAATAGTATGTGGAAATGAAAACTGTCAAACCCGCTTTTATCTTTAGATAAAACATATATCTCTGCTTCTTGACAAGGGAATCAAATTTAGAGACTGCATAAAGAAGACACAATTTTGCTTTGTCATTTTTTCCCTTCCAAAGTTGATTTCAGTGATATTTTCAGAGATTTTAGCAATGTAAGCAGGTTACGATGAGCAATTTTTGGAGATTTACTTGTTTCATTTAATTTTATGGAGGCACAATTTGAGAGGTTGTGAGGGTGATCTGCTAAATTGTAGTAGTCAGAGCTTACCTCATTCTGCTAATCTGCAGAGGCATTAAATTATAGCATGAAAATGAGGCTTTTATATTGCCATGTAGAATGCTATTTTCTGTGTGGGGTTGGGAAGAATTGCTTCTGGGAGTTGTGGAATGTTGTGAGTACTGACTAGTATGCTAAATTCTATGATCCATCTTTGTTGCGTATGTACTCAACGTCTATGAATATCTATGGGTTTTTTTTTTCTCATGACATATGTCATTAAATGCTAGATTTACCTTGAATTTGTTCCATAAATGGCTGATTACAAATTAGTCATTCCAATTTCGTATCTGAATATAGTAGGAATAGTGCTGTGAGGGCATAATCATCTCCAAAAAGGCACAAACGACAAAGCAGTTTGTTCAGCAGTTGATTACGACGTGCTAAGTTTTGTTTTTTTGGTACAGTAAGAAAGCCTTATTCCATTAACTTCTCGTGTTTTGGTGCTCCAAAAGTTCGTCCCGTATAGATTTACTTTGTTAATTAAAAATTTCAATTTCTGGGTATAATATTTTAGTTTTACAGTAGAAATTCCCTAAAATAACATTTTTACTACAGGACTTGTAGCAGCAGCATGTGGCCAGCTGGATGCCGTTTTGCGGAAGCACACGACAAAGACGTGCAAGCTGAGCAATGGTACCTCAACTCACTACGAGAATGCGCCCAAGCTACCCAACGGATCTTTAGATGGCATCTACTCTAATGGGAATGATTTGCATGTTTGAGTGATAAGGGCAGCTTTTGGAGAGTGATAACCATGATTCTTCATTTCATTCATCAAATTTTGCTGCTGGCAGTTTTGCATGTATAGCCTCCCTACCAGTAATGTGATAGGTGCGATAGCTTTTCATTTCCGGACTTTTTTCAAAGAAAAACTGTTGTAGTTTACAGCACAATGCTCTTTGGATACACTACTAATTGTTATTTACTCATCTTTATTGCAATATGACTTGCGCTTGAATCCAATAGCGTGCTTTGCATTGATAGAAAACAATTTGATGTTTTGAGCCTTAGAAGAATAGATTCCAATCTTATTAATGATCTTTTTGATCCTCTATTTAAATATGCTCTATATCTTCAATTCAATTCAACTCGTTCCTTATCATCTCACTCGCTTCAAGTGTACTTTCCAATCAAAATCATTAGTTACTCATTTCTATCTATTTATACTCCACTTAAAGATGGACTTGTGATTCGAGCGGGATGAGAGTTGGAAATCAAGGTGGTAGTAAAATCCTGGAATCACAGATTGTATTCAGATGGAAAATTTGGATTTTCTGCCACAGCTGGAAAGCTTCACGGTGTGTTAAATTATTCAAAAACTTTTCATGCCCTCTTGAAGGATGACAATCGAAACACAATATATCACAAATGGAATCTTTCCTCATTGTGCACAGATGAGATGGATTAAACCTCGACAATATACCAATCCCTACTTGGGGTTTTCTATAACATTGCTAAGAAAATAACTAAAATAAAACAGGACGAGCCAACACAAATAAACTCACCACAGCAACATTAATTGAAAAATCTCATACCCATTCCTTGGGGTTAATGCATGCATCCAGCAGTTTCCATTCCTCACTCCCCTCTTCTGGTTGCTACAAACAAAACAGTCATTTTACTTCAATCATCTTCTCTTTTCTTTTACAATGAAACATCCAGCCGAAAACAAAGTTGATTAAAAGCTTACATGGTCATATTCCCAACGTGCAGTTAGGGGAAGTGAGACGAGAATACTCTCAATTCTTCCACCAGTCTTGAGACCAAATGTAGTGCCACGATCATAAGCCTTCAACAGTAAACGGACAAAATTTGAATACTTTTAAGCATGGTATTTGGTCAGAATTTTAAATACGGTCTTTTACCAAGTTGAATTCAACATAGCGTCCTCTGCACAGTTGCTGCCATGCCTTGTGTCTCTCAGTAAATGGCATATCCTTCCTCTTCTCTATTATGGGTATATACGCAGGAATTACAGTATTTGCACACTCTGCAATAATTACACATATTTACAAATCTAGAGGGTATCCAAAATCCATCAAGCATAGCACAGATAAAAATCAAATCCCACCTTATATGACATTTTATTTTTGTTCCAGTTTAAAGTAGAAAATGTTACAAATTTCTCCTTCTTTAGAGCTTGTAAAGTAGTGCTTATGCCTCGTATATAGAGAGCTTGTCTACACCAGTTTATTACCTTCAGTACTTCCTAAAGAAAAATTTGGAGATATAACAGGCTATAACTTGTGGAATTTCATAGTAGCAAGTGTCCTCTCATAGGAAATTACCGGTAGCAAAAGAAAGAAGCATCTCTTGATCATAATCGTTCAAATCATCAAAAAATATACCCCCGAGACCTCGCCTCTCCCCGCGATGCTACAAAGAACATTAAATCACAATAAATCAGTGAAAAGGAAAATAGTGCGTGAGTTCAGCTGCTAAAATAAAACAAGTACAATGAATAAAAAATAAAACAAAAATCAAAAAACGATGTAGTGCCATCTTTTAAACTGGGCAAGTACACAAGCACCCATGACCTACCAACAGTGGGAGACCATGAACAAGTCTAGTGGCATGGAGAAAAAGAATTGAAAGAACTTTCCAGCATCTCAAACTAAGATTAGGAGTTGCGAAATTATCTTTTCAAGTATTCTTCTACTAGTTTTTGGTCCTTCTAATCCTAGAACATCACCCTCAAAGATGATTCAGCAGTTGAACGGGAAGACTACCCTTTGCTGAGTTCCTTCAACATGGTTCTCTCAAATACCCCTAGCACCAGGAAAGATAAGATGTGAGCAAAGAAGCTCTTATTAGAGGTTTATTATTAGAAGTTTATTAGACGTTTCCTTATAAATAATAGCTAGTTTCCATGTACACTTTGTTGGATATTTATACTATAAATATAATATGTGAAAGAAATAATTAATTCAGATAAAGTGCCCAACTGGTAAAAAATGTGGAATCTGTGTGGGA
>CAIGRL010065496.1:0-13013 GCA_903798325.1 Fraxinus xanthoxyloides | reverse complement strand
TTATAAATTAATCTTTTTTTTTTTTTCTTTTTGTCTTTTTTTTTTTTTTTTTTTGCTAATCTGTCAAAATATATTTGTCTAATCTCAGATATCAGTAGTTTTGAATATCATGTCAGTTTTAGTCCAATATTGGGTAAAACAAACAATATTATGTGTAGACGGATTTATATACTCAGCTATCTTTACAACTTTCAACTATGGCTTGCCCGTCATCTTTCATGCTTGATTTGCAGTTGACTTCTAGACATCTCAGTTTCAAGTAGATTCTTGAGATATTTGAATCAAATTGTTATTTGTTTGCAGGATCGTTCTCTTGACTTTCATGCCTTATGTGCATTGTATTCTGTTACCGGTGAGCAGTAATGATTATCATAGCCCATAACCTAAATTCATATTTTATTTTTTATTTTTTTCACAGAACAAAATATTTTTGTCACTTTTTCATATTTTATAACAAGCAAAGAGTTCTTGGCTTGGCCCAAAAAATGGGGGATCAAGATTTTGCTTCATGCTTTTTCTTCTTAATGTCTGTTTCATCTTGAGTTTCAATTGTCCAGTTATCTTTAATTGCGATGATCCTGCATTAAACCTCAACGCACCTTCGGTCATTCTATATGATGTAGCTGGCTTTCTTGGTTCCTAATGCATCTTAATTATGTAATATTCGATCTTTATTTCTTCAATTTTGATACAAAATGCTTTGTGTAAATATTCAGCTCATTTGAACGTGGGGAACTTGAAATTTTTTACAGTTTTCCTTTTTTCCAAATTTAAATTTTGGTTCATGTCAAACTTGAGCACTAGGAAGTAGACTAGATTCTCCAATACTCATAGTTTTGCAGCATAGAATAGTGGTTCAGCTTGAAAAGTAGAAAGAACTCAATTCTGTTACAATTTACTCTTTACCAATTATTACTTTCATGCCTCAAATTCATATGCTAAAAAAGTTAAATATAATGGTTAGCTAATTACTCTGTTGCCTGCCTAAACCTGCACTAAAGCAACCTGGTGATATTTTTGATGTTTGACTTGATGCGTCAGATGTAGCACTTGTCACATCTTTGAGGGATGGAATGAATCTCGTCAGCTATGAGTTTGTGGCATGTCAAGATTCCAAAAGAGGAGTTCTCATCCTGAGCGAAGTAATTATCTTCAATTTTACTTGCACTCAGCTTTTTTTATTTCATGATAGTTTGCAGTTGGGTTGCCCACACACAAAAATTACTATTTTTAATGCTGCAGAAGGTTTTTTTATTTTTTGTATATTTTTTATGAAAGAATTTATAAGTAGGATGTGAGGTATTTTAATTTATAGAAGCTTGATAGTGGTATAATGGTATTTAACTCTCTTCACTTTTTTCAGAAGTTGAATAAAATACACAGAATAAATTATTCACAACCTAGTGATGTTTAAATCAGTCTCCATCTCTCATGTAACTTTTTGATAGTTCCTATTGTCGTGTTATAATACTGTATTTCCACAATCTTTGGTATACTTTCAGTTTGCTGGAGCAGCACAGTCTCTTGGTGCTGGAGCAATTCTCGTAAATCCCTGGAACATCACAGAAGTAGCTGCTGCCATAGGCCAAGCTTTGAATATGCCTGCTGAAGAAAGAGAGAAACGTCACCGCCATAACTTTGACCATGTGACCAATCATACTTCTCAACAGTGGGCTGAATTCTTCGTAAGGTTTGTGAAAGTTAAGAGTGATCATCTTGTAGCCTGTGAAACTTCGAGAAGTGTCCTTTTGCTTGATCAGCTAAATGCAAAAGACTCTAACTAGAATAATGATGCTCGAACTTTAATAAATTACCATGTTTAGGTTCAATTATCCTTTTTAATTATTTTTACCTTTTCTGAACTTTAACTTATGCAAGTAATTTGGGTGTAATTTCTTGTCTTGAGTTGGAATGTGAAGTGAAAATGAAGTTTTGTAGCGCCTTTTTTTTTTCTTACTTACAAAATCAACTGTACCTTGAACACCCTTGCTTCTTTTTTTTGAGTAAATGCTGAACATTACCAGATATGTTTATGAGTTCTTGTAGTTTCCATGATATCCTCCGCAGAATTTGGCAAAATGTAATTACATTGTCTACGGTTATGCAGTTTTAGACTAATGAACTAGCTATGAAATAAACCAATTAGAATACTCTTTATCTTTCTATTAATAGCATTTCCATAATAAAATGAGCCCTTGTTTGGTTCTCATTAAAATTTTCATTCTCTTTTGTCTACTCATTTTTAACCACATTTTCTTCAATAAAATAATATTTTCTGTCACATCAATAATTTTTCCTTCTTTTTCAATTACACATTATCCATCAATATACTATTCCAAAATACATTTTTCCAAAATAATGTGGCTCAAACACACCTGAGTTGGATTTTGATTCCAACATTATCAACAGGACATGATGGTGGGAACCATTTTCTTTTCATTTACATCAGAACCCTGTTGAACCTTATTTTTTTGGACTGGGAGTGTAGAGGAGAGAATCAGTTATTTTTTGCCAACACAGAGCTAAGAGTTTGGTAGCAATTTGATGTAAGGCTGCAGGTTAGGTACATCCCTGTTGCCTTTTGAAACGACTTGGGTCCTGAGATCGAGGAATTCAATACTCAGAGCCTTCAGATTAGGTATGCTTTATAGGTTTGGAAAGAAAATGGTGGTCATGTCAGGACTTGGTTTTAGGATTTTGAGAAAAAATCATGTTTATCTCCGACTTCTTTTCTGGATTTGCTTGATTCTCATATGAAAATCCGATTCTATAGGAAAATGATAAGATGGTTATGCATGCAAATCAAGAGACATAACCGTGTCATGTTCTTATTATGTGGAGGTACAATAATGAGAATTTTGGGTAGTTACTATGAACTTTAGGGTTGTTAGATTTTAACTGCGATGTCCGTCATTATTCCAGTAATTTACTTCTGTGATAGGCAACCCCCCTCCCCTGGCGCGGTTTTCTTCAATTTGTTTTGTAAGCTATGTTTGTTTTAAACAGGTTTGTGGTTATTAAGTGGATAGTCATTTCCCTTCTTACATCCATCACGAATGAAAAGAAAAATAGAAGGATAAATAATGAGTAATTAGTATACGTTTTGATAGAGAGAAAGAAATTACCCAACCTGCTTTAACCTGAATAAAATATGCACGGGCCTTGTTTTACTAACACTTGCTTTTATGCCCAAACCTGATGACATGAGACCTGCTTGTTCGGCAATCTCAAGTTTATTAGGATATCATATAGACCATTTATGCTTTATGGTACAGGGCATAGAATAATTAAAGACAAAAGTCGTTAAAAGGTAAACTTATCAAAGTTGAGAATGATTAGTTGGAAGTGTGACTATACTAGATAGACAAACAAGAATAAAAGAATTTACGCCAACAAGAGTAGGTGACACCAATTAAGAATAATTTAGGGGGACAACCATTTAGGTTGTTGGAGCATGTCTTCTATAAACCTGAAAGAGCTCATGCTCACAACAATAATGCTACCCCAATATATCACGTTTAAAGAGGAGGAGCTATTCCACAATTGACATGTTGAGATTCGGTGAAAGATTTGATTTCATGTATCTTCTAGTAGATGCAGTGATTGATTGAACGAAGTTATGATGAATGATTGATGTTTTCAACCTCAAATTTATTAGAATAAGGTTTAGTTTGTTGTTGATTTTATCATCCTCAAAATACTTTAGACCATCTATGCTTTGTGTAACAAGTGTTGGGCTCTTAAAGGACAAGATGTTCATAAGATGGATGTGTGACCATATCAAAATAAATAAGAAGTGTGAATATATCAACAAGTGGCGGTAGTACAATGGAGGTTAAGGGGAAATCAACTTAAGTGATTGAGGCATGTCTTGCCGACACTGAAGATACTAAATAATAGAATGAGAGCTAGGAGAGAAGGGAGAAGTGGAGAGGAGAAGCATGAAGAGAATGGAAGGAGAAAGAAGAGAGAGTGCACGTGAGATGGGGAGGGAGAATTAGGGAGAGAATTTCTTTTGCATTCAATAATCAAGTGTGTCTAACTTGACCTAATTGAGAAACGCAATGAAGAAATAAAATCTAATTTGACTCAAAATATAAAATCACAATAATTTCAAATTAACTAACTCTAAACCTAGCAAATCGTCAATAACATATTTAGAATATCCATCACTTGTGCAATGTTTAAAAATGTTTAGATAGCTAGGTGTTTCACCTCTATGAGGTGAAGCGTCTAGTCATAATTCTTAAAACAAACTAATGAAGTAATTCAAAGAATATAAGTACAAAAATATACTCGTATTAATTGAAATGTTGTTTTGTTTTTATTTAATTTTGTACAACTATTTTTTTCCTTTTACACAACATGTTGCTGCATTTATTTCAAAATCCATAATTTTGAATTCTCCTATCTGAGCTACAACTTTTAGACTACCATATGAATCAATCAGATCAGGATCCAGAATAGGTTAAATTTGTACGACAATGCCTACAAACCCACGGACTCACACTCAATGAGTACGAGGCTATGGTGCAAGTCCCTTACTCTTGTCCGACTCCTCACATCATATACGCTGCACATATTGTGCCTCAAAAGTTACGCTTGCTCACACAGTTATAAGCCCTTCCTAAATTGGTAGGGATTGTCTTCGAGACATAGATAGAAGGGCTCAACCCCCACCCAGCTCGAATAAGTAGCTCTTTCTAGTTATTGTAGAGAGACCTACTATATATAATCTTTAAAAAAATATATAATAAAATAAGTTAACAATGCTAAAAAGTCTAACTTGCAAAAACATAGAATAGATCAATAAAGTACAAGTAATAAGTTTTATAATTAGTGATCACATTACAAAATACTCTTCTACTATAAATAGAAACTCTTGGAAATTGACTCAAATTTATTTTGGTGAACATAAAAGAAAATGAGGTGTTGGATCAAGGGCATAAACACTAAAATTAAAAGTTTATGGGCCAATAAGGTTCCATAACCAAGTGATGATAAAAAGGTGACCTAAATCACCTTATATAAGTTGACAAAATTGGCAGTTTCATGGACCAATTTGTGGCTTTAAACGGAAGAGAGAAATAAAGGGCTTGGGAACTAAAACTTACGAAACAAGTTAAGTTTTGAAGCGTTTTGATTCTGCACTTTGTTAGAATTATAAATGTGCGGAATAGAGAGATCAATTTATGCGGTAGTGAAGCTTCCGACTTAAGAGAGGGAAGAGAGAAGAAAGTGCATACACGCGAATGAACTCGTGTGCACACGTTGAGTGTAATTAGTTTTGCGTAAAAAAAGGGTCGTACATGAGAAAGAACAGAATGAGATCTTTTGGGTGTAGAGAGAGAAAATTGAAGCTAGAGAAACTAGAAAAATAGTACATGCGTGTGTGTTGTGTACGTTGGGTGCTTTATTTTTGTGCTGGGAGAGGTTGAGGAAAATCTTTAGTTGATCTATGTTAATATTGTTGTAGATTTTTTTCCTTCACTCCACCCACTTTCTTTTTATCAGCAACGGCAGATCCATTTCCCTTATTCTTTTACCAGAATAGGCATTGCCTACATTGCTATAATAAATGATTTAAAAGGAAGTTCTTATAGGAAAGTGGGTCTTTTAGAGTAGACCTAATTTTGTTATATCATGAGTTGATGTCATTGGAACTATTCTTGTAAAACCGGATTCTCCTTCCCTCGTGGTCATCATCGGTTAGCCAATCTACGTTTAATTAGTGTTTTTCATTTTTAATTTTTTGTTGCACATTTGTGGCAATTTGTTCCAGCAACTGGTATAAAAAATCCACACTTGACAATGATGACAAGTTCAAAGTTCAGTGGAGTTGTGGTGATGGAACTCGAGAAATCCCTTTATCCTACCTACATTTTTTATTTTTCTATTCTTTAGCGTACTGGCAACAAGGAAATGAATTCGCTGATCTTCTTCTAGTGTGATTTCAATCAAGATTCTAGACTTAAACATGATGTTAGAAGGGACAAATCCTTATTCATGAGTTTAAGATTTCGGGAGTCGCAACGAGGTAGAGCTTGGTGATCACGTCACACCAATGTAGAACTTTGGTGATTGAGTCACACCACAGAGGGTCTTCCACAATTGCTAAAGGGAATAAACATATTTGATTTCCCAATCATCCTCATCGTCACCATGAATTTCGTCTCATTTCTTTGTTTCTACGGGATTCCTTGTATGGTATTCTGAATCATAATAGGTAGATTTATTTCTAAGAAGACTATTTATATAACTTTACTCCCGCTTTCTTTGTTTTTCTAGCCAAATTGGAATTTGGTTTGCTTATTCCTAGTGATAACAAAATGTTGCTATATTGAGATATCTTATTGGTCCCTCCACGAAAATGGATATCTCCATGATATCCTCCACTTGCACTAGTGTCTTCTCTATTCCCTTTCCCGTAAAGGTTGAAACTGGAAAGATTATAGGTTACAAAAATAAAAAAAATAGCCAAAAAAATTTAAGGTCAGTAATAAGATGCCAAGAAAAGACATGACAAACAGACGAACACTTAAGTTTCCATGAGACATGAATCTCTCAAGCAATAGTTAAGGAGTAGGCTTTGAGACATTTAACGAAAGCCTTCACTATAGCGGAACTCGAGGTGAAAACCTTAAACAAATATTTTAGTGAAAGATTCAAGTTGATCAAGACTCCTACAAACACTTGGAGAAACTCTTGCTCACAAGAGAAATGCTATACTACTAGAACATATTAGATAAGGAAGGTTATCGCCAAATTAACATGACCTAATGTGGTTTGCTGGCAATTTAATTGCATTGAATCTTCCAATAAATGTAGCGACGTATCGAATGTAGTAGTCAAAAAGATACATGTTGCTGAACTCAAATCTATTGATTAAGGCTTTTTTTGTTGCAGTCCCCAAGATTATCTTAATCTAAATCAATGCAAGATATACCTTTATTGTCGTCAGCACATGAAATTGACTTCAGCAATACAACCAAATGTGGTTTGATGTGTGACTTTGGGCCAACAATCTGTATAGTCTTCCTGCTACCACCCTATCTGGAAACATTTTTGGAGATGCAGAAGCGTGTCGATTACTTCTTAGATTATTAAGCTTTGGGCATCTATCTTAGCACGGAGGGGAAATGCGTAACTTCTGACAAACCTAAATTGGAGAGCATACATAAGAACCTGGAGATAACCTGGAGTATAAATTTGTGGCACATGTTTCTTGTAAAAAATCACAAAGAAAGATAGTATGAATGCTGAGTCCCAATTCTTTATATTTTATTTACCGATGCTTGTGTGAATGATCAACTTGCAAATATTAGCTGCCCCTTTTAATTTGCAGAGAACTTTTCCATGGTAAATTAGTGTTGATGGTAGAACAGAGGTGATTGTCCTGATATGATTTAAATGCCCTGGGATTATCAGTAATTAACAAAATCTTATTGGCATATATGATGGATTTCCACAAAACATTTTCCATAATAGACCATGGAAAATAGGAAGAAATAAACATAATTCCATTTTGGAGTATTTTTTTTTTTCTAAGTGTTCAAGATTAGAGTGGAAGACCTATAGAAAGCAGTAGAATACCATTTTGGAGTGTGAAATGACGTCACACTGGATAATTAGTCTTGTAACATATGATAGATAGATAGACAGAAACAGTGCAACACCAAAAGTCATGATACATTCAGTAAATTATTCATGTTATTGGGTAATGACTAGAGTTATTTTGTAGAGAGATCATTTAGCATTTTGATGTATCATCTGGGATCCATTCACCTGTTTGTCTCTGCGTGTTTATCTGGATCAAGAACTAGTGTGCCACAAAACTGTTATTTGAAAATATACTATTTTGAATGGAGAGATTTTGCCCGTTTTAACTACTGTATTTGATTACTGGGTGAATGAGTTGTAACTTTTGATTTTGGTTTTATGTAGTCACTGAATTGATTTTTTTGCAGCGAACTAAATGATACTGTTATAGAAGCTCAGCAGAGAATAAGACAAGTTCCGCCCGAGCTTGTTTTCAGCGATGCAATCCATCGCTATTTGCAATCTAATAATCGATTACTTATACTGGTATGCTCCATTTCTTTCATTCAGTTCTGAGTTTCCGAGATTTTATTGAGTTCAAGAGTACTGGATGAAATTTTCCTTTTTCTTATTTGAGATAGGAACTAAAATTTCTAGTTGCAATTCCTTCTTGCTTGTGTAGTTTCTCAGTAAACAACTTCAGAATATCTGAATAGATATAATCAGGGAGGGGCTTCAGATATACCCTTTAGCTACTGTTAGCAAGTTGCTCTTATTTTTCCTAAAGTGGTTTGTTGCCAATGTAGAGTATATTTGTAATTTTAAGTTTCTATCTGGTTTCATTTTATTTTTTCTGCTGCATATTTTTTTCTTTTAATGACTTCATAAACTTGTTATATTAAATATTTAGTTACAGTTACCAAGACAGGTCAAAGGCCTTGACTGAGTTATTTTATTCTCTCCCTCTTTCTGGGCGGGGCATGGGGAGCTTCTCACTAATTAAGCTTTGCCATTTAAACCACTGATATGGCTTGGAAAGCCTTTACAGTGAGTTTTCAAAATGATATGGCTTTTGATGGAGTTGTGCATTTAGTTGATGGTAATTATATAACCAAAAGTCCATCAATTCAAGGCAGAAGTAAGCACTGATCTGGAATAGGATCAGCGATTTAGCTAATACAAAAAAGTGATAGGAAATTGCAGAAAACTTGCGTCTTATTCTGTAGGTGTTAAGAAGCAGCAAAAATATTTTAGTATCTTTTTTTGGGGTGTAAGTAGTAGATTATCTTGCCATTGAAAGAAAGGAAGATGGCTGATTTTTTAAATCATATGACTGAAAGGGTGTTCTAATTACAAACCGATTGTTGTTGAATTTCTCCTGGGACTTAATTTCTTTGGATCTTATTGGACTAACTTCAATTAACCTTCACATTAAATGTGTCAACAAACTAATAAAAATTCAAGACTATACAATTTTACGTAAAATATATCAGAACTGCAGAGGGTGTGAGTACAGGCTGGATTCTAGGCCAACCAAATATGCTGGCTGGTAGTATAATTTAGCATTAGCTTCACTCGCTTGAGAGCTGAGATGATTTCCAAATTGGAAATCTATAAGCCTCTTCTAGAAGCCATTGTGTTTTAAAAACTGTAAAGCAGGTCTCCTGAAAAAGGAGATATACAGAAATTGTGATGATGACATTTATGCCTAGTCTGATAGAAATACACTATTATTATTGTTATTATAGATTGTAGTTTTATGCCAGACTATTATCATAAAAAAACATCAATATACATTTAACTTGTTTGTTAACAATCAGGGTTTCAATGCTACACTAACTGAACCAATCGACACTCCTGGAAGAAGAGGTGGTGATCAAATTAAAGAAATGGAACTGAAATTGCATCCTGAGTTGAGAGAACCTCTGACAAAGCTTTGCAGTGATCCAGATACAACAATTGTAATACTCAGTGGAAGTGATAGGAATGTCTTAGATGATGTACGTCAGCTACTCTTCTATGGCCTTAAGTAATGCCTTTACGTTCCGTCTTGAAGTGGTTGCTTTTGCAGAACTTTGGTGAGTACAATATGTGGTTAGCAGCTGAGAATGGAATGTTTTTGCGTTCCACAAGGGGAGAATGGATGACAACAATGCCAGAGCATTTAAATATGGACTGGGTTGACAGTGTAAAGGTATGTGATACTTTCGTTGTATCTTCTTTATGTCCACATTGAACTCTAAATAACTCGGTGCATTTCCCATAATTCAGCATGTATTTGAGTATTTCACTGACAGAACCCCAAGGTCGCACTGTGAGCGTCGTGAAACTTCACTTGTATGGAACTACAAGTATGCAGGTAACAAGTTCAAGGGTATTGTGTTGTTGCTAATTTGTCTGTCTCTTTGTTCATTGCTTTTTCTCTCACTATAATCTCAGATGTTGAGTTTGGAAGATTGCAAGCTAGAGACATGCTGCAGCATCTTTGGACTGGTCCAATTTCTAACTCCTCTGTAGATGTAGTCCAAGGAAGCCGCTCAGTTGAGGTGCGAGCTGTTGGTGTTACAAAGGTAGTATCTCTAATAATTGAAATTTTGGATTATCTGTGTGAAGCCTTGTTGGCAGACACTCTTCGTTTACAAAATAATTTTATATTTCTGATATTTTTCTGCTTTTGCTGTGTACAGGGAGCAGCAATTGATCGTATACTTGGAGAGATAGTTCACAGTAAAGCCATTTGTACTCCAATAGATTATGTTTTGTGCATAGGGCATTTCTTAGGAAAGGTATATTTTCTCATCTTGGTGACTGGAGATTTATATTACAATTACAATCATCACAGTGGGTTCAGCATTTTGTACTTTTAACTCGGTCAATTCACCAAAGATTTTCCGCATTAACTTTACAGCATTAGGACCCTGATATTCCAACTGGCTAAGTACTCCAGGAAATGTGTTTGTTTTATTTCCTAAGAATCTGTCAATCACCTTGAAATCCAACTTCACACGGTGTGAAGTACTACAAGAAGCAGCTGGAAATTTACCTAATAAAGCAGTAGGTTGCAAAAATATATCTTGTAGCTTTGATATTATAATGTGTATATACAGAATCTATTGAAATTTATAAACTAGAGATATACATGTTAAGAAACAGAAATATAGACATCTACACTGAGCCTTCGATGCCTTTTGAGGAGTTTCAATTTCTCTCAAACTAACTGTTTCTAAATGTATGTGCATGTAGATTTCGCTGCAGGAACTCATACATCTGATACATGTTCACTTTGGCGGTCCTCGCCATTATATACTCTGCAGCACGTGTGTATAGGGTCACTTGTTAGTAACAGTCGGGGGTTATTATGAAAGATGGTATTTGTTGACCACGCTGGGAGATTCCTAGTTCCTAGTTGTAACTAATCATTAATTGTTTCTTGAGAAGGCAGCCAATCAATTTGCTTTGCGGTAGAGGGGATAGGGAGAATCATATAACGATTGGAAACTTGTTTCATTTGTACAAAAGGTGCTCTAAATGCTCGTATTAATGTGTCACGTTTCAGCTTGGATTGTTTGCAAATGCATTGATCTACAACACATTTGAATGCTAATATTCTAGTTGATTGGTGCTGATAGGAAGCATTTATGACTATACATTAATTCTTCAACTTTTGATACTTATTTTTTTCCCTTAATTCAGGACGAGGATGTGTACACATTTTTCGAGCCAGAACTTCCCCCGGATACAGTGGGCATGCCAAGAACAAGAGCTCCTGATGCAATGAAGCTTACTACTGAGAAGAGGTCAACTCCAAAGCTCCCCTCTGGTAGAAGCAGCTCCAAGTCTCAGGGTAAGAGTCAGCAATCTGGACCAAACCTGGACAAGAAAGCAAGCAGCAGCAGCAGCAGCCGCCGATCATCACCAGAAAATATCTCGTGGAATGTGCTCGATCTGAAAAAGGAAAACTATTTTTCTTGTGCTGTTGCTCGGACTCGCACAAGTGCCCGATATCTTCTCAAGACATCAGATGATGTCGTTGCGTTTCTCAAAAAAATGGCAGAACCATCAATGCGATCGAGCTCCTGATGCCTATAGTTTTGAACTCCCAGTATCCGCACAGTAGAGTTGTCTAGCTCCTTTTATGTTAACTACCCCATTGCTGTAGCACTTCGAAACATCTAGACTTCAGTTTTTCGCATATGCATATATAGGAAGGCAATCTTAAATAAAACAAATACAGAGAAACATTGTCTTGCATCACCTCTCTTTCTATGTACACGTGGGTGTTTATGTTGGTGTGTGCATCAGTATAATTTTGCCAGTGTTCAGATTTTTGCACCAGGAGTTGGCTACAATCTGGTTGACTGAATTTTTCAGTGACATATGAGGGTAACCTTTACTACATCACTAGGGGCAGCAATGGTCCGATATGCTTGAGGGTCCCATGGCTGATGTGCCCAAGACCAAGCCAAGCTGAGCGTCTGCTTCCACGGACCAGGCCGAGCTTGTAGGCCCGTCCATAGGGGGAAATCGGGGACATGTTTGGTTGAAGTGTGTTTAATATAATTGAAGACCATGTTTGGCCATTATTTTTTAAAATTCATTTTTAAATTTTAACTATACATTTCATATGACTTGTAACTTTTAGTAACTTTTCAATCATGCATTTATTAACTTTTATCAAAATTTATTAAAATTAATTTTTTATTTAAACCAAATGGGGACTAATTTTGTAGATGAGATGGTTCAAAAATATGAAACTTCCAACATAAATCCAATCAAATTTTCTATCACATGGGGGTTTATGAATTTAAGCTCCCGTTTGATATATATTAAAATTTTCATTCTCATTCTTTTACTCATTTTCATCCACACATTCTTTAATAAAATAATATTTTCCATCACATCAATAATTTTTCCTTCTTTTTCAATCATACATTTTATATCAATTTACTATTTCAGAATACATTCTTCCAAAACAATGTGGTTCAAACACTTCCAAAATAAGAGAATAACGTGACTAAAACTGATCATTAATAAAGGATAATAATTTTCTTTCTCATTTTATTACTTTTAAAATAACAGTCAGTTATCTTCTTCCTTAAACTTCTCACAAAATTCTAAAATAAAATTGAATCTGGATCTCCATAGTGTGATTATCCATTTTATATCAATTTTAAACTTCATAGTTTTTGTATCAATTTTACCTCTACTGATGAAACAAAGAATTAAACAATTATTTTGGTCACAACCAGAGACCCCAATATTTTTCCATCATTTTATACGAAAATTGTGACCTAATACGTTTGTGTGATAGTGACCTCAAATCTTGTAATACATTAAGGGTGTGTTTGATTCGGTACATTTTCCCTGAAAGTAGAAAAATATTTTCCTACTTCCACTTTTTGACTGTTTGATATGCTAAATTTTCCACGAAAAATGTTTTCCTCTCTTTTTCTAGGTATAACCCTTTGATGCAC
>CAIGRL010065492.1:0-10659 GCA_903798325.1 Fraxinus xanthoxyloides | reverse complement strand
ATTTTTATTTTTATTTTTGGATAAATTTGTTAAAGCTTCATATTTCTTTTGTTTTTCTTTTGTAACTAGCATCACTGTAAGAAACTAAATCCTTTGACCCTCAGAGTTTTCTCTGATCACGATGCCACAATAATGCATTGGTGCTCTCTTATGTTCATGTATTGAAAAGACTCTTATAATTCTGGTTTTACAGTGAATGCCTGCTTGCTTCGAGGTGTGAATCTTTTTTATTTCATAGAAACATTTGTCTTATCTTTGCTATTCCAATATGCCAAGCCAACTTCATACCTTGGCAAAATTTACTAGCATACAAAAATACTTGCCTTCTTTCAGTAACTTAGATCCGCTGATGGTGTTTTAATTACAATTATATGCAGCTTCAGAGTTTGCCCCAGATTTCACTATCATATCAGCTGGATTTGATGCTGCAAGGGGTGATCCTCTTGGCTGCTGTGATGTAAGGGATTTTTTCACTAAAAATGTCTTCGTTTTTGTTTTAATAGAATTGGTATTCTACAATTTCCGGAAGAGTTATTTTGGTTGGTCTTTAGCTTTGCCAGTTGTCCTGTTATTTGAGCTATCATTGCCCAGTTTGCAAAGCATCTGAATTTTTCACTTGATTATATTAGGGTATAAAATGCTTGGTCATTTGGTTTTTGCTTTCAAACAAATGATAAGCCCCTGTTTGGTGATCATTCTTTTTTTGGAAAAACATTGTTTAAATAGTGATTTTTTTGGAGAATGTATGGTTAAAAAGTGGGAAAAATTTTTGGATTTACGTGTAGAATATTTTATCGTGTGAAAATGTGGTTGAAAATGAGTGTAGAAAAAAGAGTTATTGAAGGAATGGGAGACAAACAGGGGCTAAAGGTCATGTTCCAGCATTGCAATATTCACACCCCACCCCACCCCCTTCTCTCTCCTCAATTTTTCCTTGGTTAAATCTGATGAATTTGTTCAGGTTACTCCTGCTGGCTATGCACAAATGACAGAAATGTGCAGTGCTCTTTCAGGCGGGAAGTTATTGGTCATCCTTGAGGGCGGGTTTGCTACTAATTTCTTCTCATCTACCTTGGACCCCTTAAAATTCTCTTAGTCTTCCACTAGAATTCCTGTCTTGTGTTTGTTTATAAAATTCCTGACTTCTGCAGATATAATCTTCGTTCAATATCATCCTCAGCCACTGCAGTAATTAAGGTGAGTATTATCTGTTAATAACCTCTTCTATGAATTGATGGCTATTAACTCTCTGGAGATCAATAAGCAACTTTGGTGCCATTTATATGAGAAGTGGTTGCAAACCTAGTTTTGGAAGCCTTCACCCTGTCCTGTTTCCCCACAAAACATAAAAAGACCACTCTCCCTTTCCTTTAACTCATCTTCACCATCACAATTTCAGAATTTTGTCAGCCTGAATATAGAATGACAGTCTTATGATCCTATCAAACGTCTAGATCATTTACTCCTTCCCAAGCCGTTGATACTGTGTATTTGGTGTGGGGCCTTTTATTGATATATACTTAATGCAAGAGTTCTAGAGATGGTGGAGCTGGTGGGCAGTGGAAGAGTCTATGTTTTTTATGCGACTTATCTAGATATTTATTTTTGTTGGTATTTCAAAGTAACTTGGGCCCAACACGTGTCTGGTAACCCTATTTGACTGGTCATAGCTGCTTGTTTGGTCTGCACTTAAAACACTTCTAAAATTAGATTGCAGATCCCAACTAGCTATGATAATTGGTATCATGGATTTCTGTTCATGCATTTAAAACACTTATTGCATTGTTGGAGATCCCAACTAGTAAGACATGAATACAATACGTTTCCGATTAATATCAAGTCAACTAATTTTGTGTATGGTTTTGAGGATATAATGTTGTCCACTTCTATTCCAAAACACTTCTATTCCAAAATAAGAGAGTCCCAATTTATTTGAAATAACTGAATCTTGGACCTTTAGATCTTGAACTGGATTTGTCAATCAAATGATACCAACCTGAATCTGATCCATATATAGTAACTTATTTTATTTGGTTTAGGGATGGGGGCCGATCTTTGTTCTATTATTGTATGCAATATATTTTTACTTCTGATGCATTCTTCTGTTCTCTTAGTTAGTCCTAATTCAATTCTCTGTTCATTAAGGTTTTACTTGGTGAATCTCCTGAATGTAATTTGGACTGCGTAGTACCTACCAAGGCTGGATTACGAACTGTTTTAGAGGTCCTAAAAATTCAGACAAAATATTGGCCTGCACTGGAACCTAACTTTTCTAGGTTACAATCAGAATGGGGATCATATGCCTTCCATCATGCAAGTAAGTATAATCTCTTCAAAGCTCTTTCATCTGCCTCTCATAACTCTGATTTTTTTTCCCTCTTATAGTTTGTGGTCTAGCTCTATGCCTCCAACCCCCCTTTTCCCTCCCTCACTTGTTCCTATTGGCATTAACAATTAACACTTAGAAAAATCAGCACAAGTTGTTCTTTGCTATGTTTATGGCTGAGGATGAATTTTTTGCTGCCCTGTTTTAACTTTGCCTCACTTAAGGTGGTGATATTTTCTTCCACATCTAAACCATGTCTTTAATATTTTCTCAACTGACTGGCAATGCAATCATTCCTGAGGTTTTGGCTATTTCCTTTCTTTTTTCCTTCTGAGAATGGCCTACAGAAAAACAGAAAAGAAAGAGAAGACAAGCAGCAGTGCCAACGTGGTGGAAACTGGGACGAAAGAGGTTATTGTACTGGGTCTTGTGCAAGCAGCATCGTTTACAATTGAAATGGTGCTAACTATTTTTCGCTGATATTAGTGCATCATTTTCTCTCCTGTAACTCTCAACATGTGCCCCTAGCAGAGCTTTTAGGTAACTTTTTCTGTATCAAGAGACTTTTTTAATATTAGTGAAGTTGCTACAAACAGATGCACCCTTCCGAAGAAAAGGGAGAGAACATTATTTTTTTTTCAATCCAAAATTGGCTTGAATTTCTGATTCAGTGCTTATTTTGAAATTACTGGCTTACTGTTTTATGGCAACTGAATTGTACTAAAGAGTTGGATTGGTAGCAGACACTTGATGCATGTTTTGATATATATATAAATGAGACAATGTCTAATGCATAATAATCAAATATTGAAACTCCGAAGTAAAAGTGGCTTATATAGTACTTATCCTCATACATTTCATTCTGTTCCACCGGAGCTCCGACAAAGAGAAGGCCGGAAAGACAAAGGAAGCAAGCAGGGAATAAATACGAAACAAATTAGAAACAAAGCATTTAGCAACAGATCTCAATCAAGAGAGTGACCCAATCTAGTATCCTGGAGGCTTGTAGGCAATGAAACTAATGCATTGCACTTGGCGAACGTTATCGAATCCAATGATCCTAACGAAGGCATTAGGGTATTCCTTGACACAATTGTCCAACTCGTTCAACACTTGCACTGCATCTGTGCACCCGTACATAGGCAGCTTCCACATCACCCAGTAACGGCCATCATAGTATCCAGGTGACCTGTTGTTCTCACGGTACACAAATCCATGCTACAATTCATTGTAAAACTAAATTATTACACTACTTTCTAAAATATTTATTGAATTAATGGACGAATTATTATCGTTACCTCCAACTCGAATTCGAGGCAGGGAATCCATTTCGACCGGATAAGGTAATCTACTTCCTTGAGCAATTGTTCTCTGGTGAGATCGGGAAGGTATGACAGAGTCTCATACTTCTTCTTTCCAGTTGGTGGCCATACCTGTAGTTAACTCAAGTTCACTCCACATGTTTGGTTGGACTAAAAAAGTTGATTAAGATTTAAATCAAAGCCAACAATTAATTTTAATCCTACATTTCATTAAGTCCATATTTTTTCAACCCCACATTTTATCAACTTTTATCAAAATTCACCTGCATGCAGGAAACTCTGCCACCATTGGTGGCGAGTGAGGTGATGTCAACGTTCTTGCGGCTAACAGGGAAAGCAGAGGTCGACTTGAGGCCGACGAAAGGAGCCACCATGCTAGCTTGAACCGGGGCGGCAGCGGCGTTTGCAACGGCAGCAGTTGAGAGCATTGCGGAAGCCATTTTCTTTTCTTCTACGTGGAACAGACACCAAATGAGCCTATCGTGAAGAAAATTTGTGCTGCTACATTGTCTTATATATAAGCCATGGCACTTAAATTAACGTCACATATTGAAAGGTCGAAATTGAATTGGTGTCTTATCATTGGGCACCCCTATCGGTGTGCCACGTGTCATAATCTTATCTCGTGTTTTGGACATGTTTGATTGTGCAAGGGTAACAAATGAGGACCTCAGCTCTCAAGATATTTGCTAGAGTGAATTTACAAACATAACCACCTAAAAACCGTCTTTAGGCTATTTTTAAATTCAACATATATTTGACATAATATAATTAAAATAATACTATAATATACCATTATAATGCTAAAGGGTTTCTACGATATATTACTACGTCAAATGAACCGAGGTTGAATAAGCTTAAAACCTTGTTTGATTTCAATTGTTTTAAAATTCTTTTTTTATTTTTTTCAAGAAGATCATTTTCAACCACACATTCACACAATAAATTATTTTGTCTGCAAATTTCGAACTTTTTCTTATTTTTTAACCACATATTCTTCTAAAAAGTATTATTTAAAACTCTTTAAAATGGAAATAATGACCACCAAACAGACAGTAAGTATTAAAATTAAAATCTTATTTGATGCAAAGTACATTGTTTCTTGATTAATATTTTTTTTGAACGGAATTAATAAAAATATAAAGTGATGAGCATGTTGCACTTTTTATAATTATTGGTTTTTTTTTGGTTGAAATAAATCAGTGATCCAAATTTCTCCCATCATTTTATTTTGGCCCACTCAGGCACTCGATGAGGCAACAAATAACTATCCAATCATAACCACAAGTTGTTGTATTCTTCTTCATTTTTCTCTGGGGATGAATCCAATCAAAGAAACCCCACCCTTTTTTATTTAATGTCGGCATCTATGTTAGTCATGTCAACGAGTCAAGCCGACCATGAGTTGAAACTCGAATCTCGGGCTAGGCTCGAGCAACACAGGGCCGAGCTTTTTTGGGCCCAAGTCGAGTCGAGCAAAATCTCGGCCAAAAAAATGAGGCTCGACCCGAGCCGCTCGAATTTTTTTTTTTTCAGATCTACATTTTAATATCAAAGGCAGCTATTTTAGCTGCCTTTTCAATTTATTTTTTTTGTTACGCGGGCTGGCTCATCCGAGCCGTTTCATCCCGTGACACAGGCCGGCCCAAACTCGAGCCAACACCCCAAAATGGGGCTAGGCCTAAGCCCGAGCAGGCCCGGTTCGGGCTTTTGTCTTCCCTAATCTATGTACACTCATTCTATTGTTACCATCCTTGTTATCTTCATCCCCGATCAAGATGTTGAAATTTTAAACTTTATAAAATTTGAAAACTAATTGTTTAATTGTCAAGATCATCCATGTCAAGTCATCAAAAAAATTAATAATGCAGACATGCCTAAATTCTTTGGGAATATTTTTTTATCTCTGGATCTTGATTCCAGAACTTGAATCTTGATTATCGACTCTTTTGGTTCTTAATCTTGATTTTTGTTTCTTGCTCCATAGTCTTGTTCTTCAATTTAATTTCTCCAATCCTTTTTTCTTGATTCTTGATTGTCATCTAGATTCTTAATTGTGTGTTTCTTGATCTTCATTTTCAATGTACTTTCTCTATTAATTTTTGTATTGATAGGATGACACGAAGAATGAAAAATTGCATATGAATTGAGGACCATGACCTTATATATAGTTTTCATATGTATTTGGCTCGTGATCAAATACAACCTTAATGGATCCAGTTTCTACACATATAATCCGACACATACTTTATTTAAATGTCATAAACCTAACAATTTAATTCTTTATTAGATCACTTTAATTTGACTTAACCTTAAGATGATTTTATACACAATTAATGTAGACCCACACTAACAAATTAATAAATCTAACAATCTCCCATTTAGACCACATATGTTACCTTATAAATGTATATAACCTTATGACGTCAAAACGTTTGCTATCATAACCAAAAGTATTTTTGAACAATCTCATCCATTTATATCAATATAGAATCAAAGCGTTATTCGTTATAAATATCATGACTAAACCCTCAATGATCACATATATCAATACAATAAAATGGCATAGATAAAGTGCAGATGTGTAGCATAGAAATTATATATAATGTGATCTAAACATGTCTATTTCCAATTGGTCCTACCTTATTTTTTAATGAGATCAACCATAAATTTTAATTAGAGTAGAACTGAATTGAATACTTTATTTCTGAAATAAACTGAATATCCATATATAAAAAATATATGTCTAAAACATACAACACCGAATATAAACTCCCACTAAATTGACATATCATCAAAATATGCAACACTTATGTGAGTATTATGCTCATAAACATTGGGTGGTAGTTATTTAATTTGTGAATTCATGATTATGGAGTTTGTTCTAATATGCTTCATAAAAATCTAGATGCTCTAAATTCTTTTCTTGTCAATTAGGAACTTAATGTCTGTAAATTTTGATATCATCATGTTCTTGTTGGAATACAAGACTGCTTTTGTCATAGAATAACTAAAGTACTCTTTCAAATCCATCCAAAATATGCAGCATAGTGACAATATTTTGCATTCATATTCCATGATCAAAATCAGAATATCCAATTATCTCCAATTGATCTAATTTTCCTGAATATAATTATGTAATCTTAGTTTTTCTATATATACCAAATAGCCTAATGAGGGCTTTCCAAATTTCCATCCCAGAATTAATTAAATATATGTGTAACATTCCAACAATGAATGCTACATACGGATGTGTATAAACCTAAGTATACATTAAATTCTCAACTGCTGAAGCACGGAGAATTTTCTTTATTTAAATTTATCCTTGGGACATTAATTGAAACTAAACATATATCTCTTGGCAATAGGGGTAACCTAATTTGCATATTTGCATCACAAATCTCTTAAGAACTTTACCAATACAACTCTTTTATGATAATAAGAAAATACATCGAGAACGATCCATGTGTATCTATATTCATAAACAAAAGTTGCGTCACCAAAAATTTGCATTTCTAATTTCCATAATATAAATATTTTGGTTTCATGAAATAAGTTTATATCATTGCAGGCAAACAGTATGTTATCGTCATACAACACCAAAAAATATGTTTACTCTAGTGATATAGACAATCATTAACTAAATTCATCTCAAAACCAAATGATATAATTATTTGATGAAATTTGTGATACTATTACGGGGAAACCAGTTTAAGCCCATAGATGGATTTATTTAAGTTGTAAACTATCTGACGTAGTTTAAGATCAAAATGTGTCACGAATGTCATAATTGTCCTAAAAGAGTTTTTCATAGAAATCGAAGAAAATATCTCTTTAATATCAATGTCTTCCTTTTAAGTAAAGTCATTTGCAACAATACGAGCACCATATCTCTCCACATCACCTTTCAAATCCCTCTTTGTTTTAAATATCCAATTACAATCAATGGGTTTCGTATCTTCAGGCTCGAGATAGGTTCTCAAATGTCATTGTTATTTATAAATTTTATCTCTTTACGCATGACATCAATCTACTCTTTAGAATTATTTCTTTGCATGTCTTGATGAAAGTTAATTGATCAGTTTTTCTTCCATCAATCCATGTTATCCTTATTTTCTTAGAGGAAGACTATAAAGTTATTCGGAATTGTCTTACATCCTTTTATAATAAATTTCTTTAATAACATTTGTTCTTAAGGTTGTTGAATTTGTTTTTCTGGAACAATCTCTTGATTGTATATAGGAGATTTTGTAATATTATCTGATCTGAAATTTGGGATCTTTATAAAAATTTGTAACTCATTAACAATTGCTTTACTTGGAACGTTGTTATCCTGATCCGTCATATCTATCATAGTATTCACCTATATGGTAAGATCTGAATTGTTAAATTCTTTTACAGAATTATTTTTTTTAACCTCAACCTGTATGCCTTGAACATGTCTAGTGCTTGAGATTTCTCATAGATGAAATAAAGAAATCCATAGTGAGAAAAAATCGTCTGTGAACATACTAAATTATTATTGATCATTTCAAGAAGTCGATGTGAATAGTCCACAAATACCCACATGAATTAGTTCTAAAGCGTTCGAAATCCTATTGGCACTTAATCTCCTTATATTTGTTTGTTTTCCTTTAATGTAATTAACACAAATATTTAAGTCTGAAAAATTAAGGAAATCAAGAATTATTTCTGATATAAGATTTTTCATTCTCTTTTGAGAGATGTTACCTAATCGCTTGTTCCATAACGAAGCAAAATTCTATTAATTAATTTATATTTAATACCATGTGAATTCACATGTAATGTTTTTTTATAAGATGCAACCGTATTAAAAAAATATATGTTATCGTAATCGGATAAAGAATTAGTATCCACAATATTTGAATTAAGAAAAAAATCAAACTAACTATTTCCAATTGAACAACAGCAATCTGATTTATTTTATATGTATAAAATTATCGTTTTACCCATTTTAAAATTAATGAAAATAGTGAAAATAAAATTGTGTGATCGGGATGAATGTTATATGAAATTAGGTGATTATAGTGAAACGTTATGTAAAATTGCGATCGTCGTAAAATAAAATAAAATTGAATAATTATGATGACATTAAGTACAAAATTTAATGAATATGATGAAACAATATTAAATTGGGTGACGATATTAAGCCCCTGTTTGGCCCACATTAAATTTTTCATTCTCATTCTTCTACTCATTTTCAACCACACATTCCTCAATAAAATAATATTTTCCATCACATCAACAATTTTTCTTTCTTTTTCAACCTTGAGGGCTCATTCATTGTAATTGGTACCATTTAGCCCCTGTTTGACCCACATTAAATTTTTCATTCTCATTCTTCTACTCATTTTCAACCACACATTTTTCAATAAAATAATATTTTCCATCACATCAACAATTTTTCTTTCTTTTTCAACCACTAATTCTCCATCAATCTACTATTCCAAAATACATTCTTCCAAAATAATATCCGTCAAACACACTCTAACATTAAGCATCAGGTTGAGTAGGGATTTAACACTTTTTCTCGTCTCCTACAAAGAGAAATAGCGAGAGTAAAATCGGAAGAGCTCAGGTGAAATGGGTCGCAAAAAGGAAGTATTCTTCAGTGACGAGGGTGCCCCGGATGACTTCGACCCGGATAACCCGTACAAGAACCCGGTGGCCATGCTGGAGATGAGAGAGCATTTGGTGAGGGAGAAGTGGATCGACATCGAGAAGGCCAAGATTCTCAGAGAGAAAGTGAAGTGGTGTTACCGTGTAGAGGGAGTCAATCACCTCCAGAAGTGCCGCCACCTCGTCCAACAGTACCTCGACGCCACTCGCGGCGTCGGCTGGGGCAAGGACCACCGCCCTCATTCCCTCCATGGTGCCTTCCTTTTTCCCCGTGTTGATTTGGGCTTTTTTGGATGAATTGATTTTGTGTGATTAATTGGTTTGGGTTGTGACTTGTAGGTCCAAAGGTGGAGGCTGAGGCCGAATGAGTGACTGGTTGACTGAGCTTTGAATCCGAAATAATTTGAGGTATTTCCACTGAATGTTTGTTGATCTGTTATTATTATTGTCAGTATTGCATTTTTCAATGATTTGTGTTATTTTGAATATATATTTGATTATAAAAACGGTGATTTATTAGCTTGGTTTTCCAGAAAGTTGGGACGAAATTGAGATGTCTTTTTCATTATTGAATTGAACCGCTGTGTAGTCTCAGATGTGAAATCTGTATTTTTTCATCTCGTTATATTCTGCAGCTCTTAATTTGATTTTTGTATCTTGAATAGCTAGTCAATGGTATTCTTTACCGAATATGAAATAACACCGCCAACCCCTCCTCCCTCTCCAAACATTAGCCTTTTTCATTGAGATGTGTCATGTCGGAAGGTGACCAGTAATCTCAGCAAGAGCTAACGAAACAAGCAAGCTAGTGAAACCTCTTCCTTACTTTTAAGGTTAATTACTTGGTTTTTTACATGTTCAGTATCAGTTCATAGGATTCGATCATATGACTCCCAAACAATATTACCTAGATTGTGACAATTCATAAAGCTTATTTTATGTTGTCTTGATGCTTTGCTTTGGCCAACTATTATCTTCAGCTACTTCTAGCTTCTATAGTTGCCCTTCCTTTTTGCTGTCGTTTTACTTTTTTAGTTTGTATTGTTTTTGAATGAACATATTAAGGAAAGGTGATTTTATATGGCTGTAGAGGTGGGTTTTGCCACCCCGGATGGAGAGAGAATTTTCATAACCTTGGTCCTACATTGGGGTTGCATTGATTGTGATTGAAATTTTTTCCCTCCCTTTCTACGAATATTCTTTCTCCCCACTTTCCAGTTCAATGGCTCTTGATTTCTGCCAATGGAAATGCTAAGCAACTTAACATTTAGCGTAAAACTGAAAGAGAGAACCTAAATAAGGGCATTTTTTTTTCCAGCATGTGCTTTGTATTTTATTCTTCTGAAGTTTATTATGAGCTGATGCTATATG
>CAIGRL010065490.1:0-15014 GCA_903798325.1 Fraxinus xanthoxyloides | reverse complement strand
TTATATTTTTATTATTATTTTAACTTATATTTAAATCAGCTTTTTAATTGAACCAATATGACTTAAGTCCATTTAACTTAACTTTTGTTTTTACTTTCTGTAAAAGAGCTTGAGGAAGCTATATTAATTTACGTTTGAAAATTAAAATTTTTAGAGAACTTTTTAGTCAGAAAGTATTTTTAGATAAAGTCATATTTGACTAATTTTTTCTAAAAACTCTTCTAACAAGGAAAACATTTTTTATATATAAAATTAGTTAAATGAATTCAAAGTAGTTTTTAAGTCTCAAAAGTTCATTTTGACTTTTTCAAAAACCATACCAAACATGTTTCTTAAATTACTTTCTATGAAAAATGTAAAAGGAGGAATTTATTGTACTAAACAAATGTAAACAGAGGTGGGATTGAGGCTAACTCCAATAGTAAAAGAGAATTCTTGTCAATTCCAGCACCTAAGTTCGAGTTCCATTTGGGAACGGTGAAATAATAAAAAAAAAATTATAATAGTAAAGAAAATAAAAATAATAATAATGTAAGGAAAGACTATTGAAATTTTGATTAAAAAAAAGGGCGAAAACATATTTTGCCCCGTTCGATTTTGATTAAAATTTCTAATCAAAGTCAACAATTAATTTTAATCATACATTTTATAGGATCCACGATTTTTTTACCATACATTTTACCAACTTTTATATATACTGAAAATTCAATCACAAACTACAAACATAGACTTCATAAGAAATTTTATCATAGGATCCTTTCACAGAAAAAAAAAAATGACACAAATTTAACTAAAAAACAAAATAATGACTTTAATTCAAGGGCAAAATTGCTCGTGGAGCATGGTTGTTAAAGTTTAGCTTATAATTTAAATATCATGTTTTTTATTCGCACGCTTTATATAACTCACAATTTATCATTCACTTATTATACACACCGTCAACACTACTAAACAACAATTTCCCTGTGGATACAGTCAAGTTGACGTTGTGTGAGGTGACCAATATTTTTGCTTTTGAATTTAACAATGTTTAAAATAATCGATGACATGAATTTTGATAATACATGTCAACAAAGATGTAACCAATAAATGTACAAATAACATCATTCTCCGTACAAGAACTTTGCCCATGTTTGGTATCAATTAAAATCTAGATTTTAATTTAAGTTAAAGTAAACAATTAATTTTAACCACGTATTTAATGGTCCTACGATTTTCTAATCACATATTTTATCAAATTTTATTAAAATCTCCCAAACATCTTATTTTAATTACCACCAAACAGGGCTTAATGTCAGCCAAACAACTCCTAGTCGAAACAGCTTGGAGCATTTACTATTTCTCCGCAGCCCGTGTCTCCTTTTATCGTGCGCAAAATCTCTCTACCACTCTATCCCTTTATTGACTCTCTCTCTCTCTCTCTCTCTACAATTACTGCTTCATCACATCGTTACTTTCTCCCACTCTGTTTAACTTGCTAATTAAATTCTCTTGATCAGGTAATTAGTTGCTTTTAAAATTCTCAGTCAACAATGATCAGATCATGCAAAGTTCACATTTTCTTAATTACTATTTCAAGATTCGATCAGTCAGAACCACGATAATGTGAACTATGTGCTAAAGAGTTTTCATTTATTTGACAATGTGTGTAATTGATGTCTTGATTTTCTCTATTTTTCCTCCAGGGTTTTGTTCTTGATTCTCAATAATTTAGATCGATAGGTTGGTTTCCAGGAAACCGGATCCCTGATCAAGTTTTTCTTCGATTTATAGATTTTCGTTCGTCTTATACTTGTTCAAGCCTGTTGCATTTTGGGGAAAAGGTCTTTGGGTTTATGGCATAATTCAGAACCCAAGCAACTAGGGTTTCCGGGAAATCGTGGATCGCCTTTTTAAGTTGTCACAAATATTTCTCATTTGATTTGGTTTTTCCATGCTGTGATCTTATTCGGTTTTGCTTGAAGCTAATGAATCTGTAGTTGCTAATGATGATGCTTAATTAGACATTTGAGTTCGTGGTGGTTTCAGTTTTTGGTTTGTTGCTTACCAACTCGGGGTTAACAATTCTTTTCAGTTACATAAAATTTCCACTATACTTGTGTTAAAATAATGTCAAAATTATTTTCCCCCTACTTTCACAGGTGAACAGATTTACTGAAGTTTAATATATCAAGCAGAAATAGCCACTTGTTTGTTGTGACTTGTCTATAACATAAAAGGATTCTGGTGCACCTTGTATGACTTGTGCTTTCAATTCAGTTCAGCTCAACTCATATGATGCTGCACAGTTGCTAGGGTTTATGCCTTATTTTCTTTAATGAAGTTGAATATTGTTAGGGCTCCTTTGTACTCTGTTTTTTCCCTCTGTACCTTGTGGTGAAATAATTAGCAAGATTCTTTTTTGAATATATATATGATTATTTCCTTTTATATAGGAATGGCCACGCAAACTGCTACCCCTCCAGCTCCTAGTGCCCAAGTAATTGGAAATGCTTTTGTTGAGCAGTACTACCATATTCTTCATCACTCCCCTGAGTTAGTTCACCGGTTTTACCAGGACACAAGTGCATTAAGTCGCCCAGAATCCGATGGTGTGATGACAACTGTGACAACCATGAAAGTATGTTTACCGAGAATTAAGTTGATATTGGAATATAATTTCCAAATTTTCCTCTAAATTAGTTCTTTTATGTGTTCTTTTCTTTGGTGAATTTGAAATTCAAAATCTCACATACTAGACGTGCAACAATTCTTTTCGCACAACAACGTTTGGAAAAGTCATCTGACTTTGAAAACTGTATATATCCTCTTAGAATAATTTTCACAATACATCCAACTATGCAAAGCTGTATATGCATATCTATGTAATCCTTTGCTCCCTCTTTTCTTAGAAGACTCACATTCTTCCCTTCTCTTCATGTCATGTCAGGATATCATGCATTCTGAGTCGATTTTGACTATTTATGCACAATACCATATAATAGTGAATAATAGTTAAAACTGCATAAATCTTTTACACCCTACTTTCAAACAACAACAGCTAAAACTAGCATTCCAATCTTCATTGTGGCTTGACCTCCTAAAACCGCAATGGCCCGGTTTACACCTTTATCTTCACTTAAGGTCTAAAGCAAAAGAAAGACACAAGCTAACACTAACTCGTGAATTAACTTTATGATGAAGGTAACAAAATGTGAGGGTTTTATGAGGTTTCCTAGAACATATGGTTGTAGCTTCTTTCTTCATTTTCCCCCTTTATTTTTGGTTTTGTGCAGTGGAGGATTTGAGTAGACTCTAGACAGTATTCGATATTCATGTTTACTGTATTTAGCATTAGAGAAGGGAGTGGACTTGTTAGATAAGAGTTAAATAAAAAGTTGGAGAGAACACGTAGCCTCCTTTTCCCCAGGACCCCTAGTTGAAGGCTCGTACAATGGGCTAATGTTGCTGCTAATCTTTAAACTTTTAATGGTTTAAGTTTTAACAACAGCAGGCTCGGACTATGGACTAATATTGCTGCTAATCTTTAAACATTTAAAGGTTGAAGTTTAACAAACAGTTACAGGCTAAGCACTGAAGGAAACATACCACATAGCTTTCAAAGATTTTTTGAAGGATTAAATAACTACAAATAATATCCTAGACTCACTAAATTGTCTTAGAACGCTGTTCTTTATTCCCGGTGAGTAAAATAATTGGAACTTTATAATACGGTATATAGCCAAAAAAACTTGATGCACAATTCTGTTATCACTATCAGGGACTGCTGAAGTGATCTGATTTCTATTAACAACCTTCTGTGCCCTTTTAAAGTCTTTTATGAAGCATAATTTTAACTATATATTGTATTAAGTTCTTTTGTTATTATACCTGCCCATTAACACCCTTAATTTGAATTTTTTCTTGAGGGGCCAACTTTTAGTCTATGTTTGGTTCGGGATGAGTTGTTTAAGAAAGGTAGAAAAGAAGTATCAGCATATATCACCTAGTTTGATTGGAGTGAAAGGTAGCGGAAAAAATGTCCAAGAAGCTATTGTCCGGGCAAGTTTTCTCTAACTTGGAAACGAACATGGACTTCATCAGAATGTATATAATATAAGAAGCAGGAATCATACAGTTTCTTGTATCACATCTTATTCATCCTCTTTTTAACTGTAAATTATAAGGACTTAATCAGATTTTACAGCTTTCCCTTGATTTTATCAAAGAATCAATTCTAGAGGGTATTGACCAACTTTATCTGATCCCGATGACAATGTAACAAAATAAGTAACATAAGCCTGGCGCTAATTTCATGTTGGACCAGGATATCGATGATAAGATATGTTCCTTGGACTACAAGAACTACAAGGCAGAAATAAAGACTGCTGATGCTCAGGACTCTTATAAGGATGGAGTGATTGTGCTTGTAACTGGGTGCTTGACTGGAAAGGACAATCTGAGAAAGAAATTCACACAAACCTTTTTCCTTGCTCCACAAGACAAGGGATATTATGTTTTGAATGATGTCTTTAGATATGTTGGTGAGAGTGAATCAGACACCAGCGCAGGGGAAATTATTGGAATTGATAACACACCACCTTCAAATTCTCTGACCCTGGATCCAGGTTTGATATGTCATTACACATCATTATGCTTTCTTTCAATGGTCTTACATCATTTTTGTTTGGAGTTCGTCGGCATTTTCATTTTTATTTTTTTTTCAGAGCCTGCTCAAGTATTGGATCTTCCCAACGTGAACCAGGCTACTTCTCAAACAGAGGATGTTGAAACTGTTGAGGAGAAAGCTGATGACCTAGTGAATGATGTGATGCAAGTCAGTAATGATTACGTTGATATTCCGGTGGTAGGTGAATCTCATTTGGACGAGAATCACATATCCACAGTTGCAGAATCAGCTACTTCCTCCTCCCAAGAGGATGCTCCAAAGAAGTCATATGCTTCAATTTTAAGTTCACAATCAAAGAAGGGGCCAACCAATGTTTATGTAACTGTTAATACGTTGGGAGTGGCTCCTACAATAACTGAAAAGCAGTCAATTAATTCAGCTGTGACTGCTTCAGGCCCTGAACCATCAAGCCCAACTGCACCTGTTAATGAGCCGGAAAGTCACGATACCGAGGATGAAGGTATTAGTTTATGCTGTTGTTTAACCAGGAGGGCTCATGTTAAGTTCTAATCCTCGTTTATGAAGGAATTTGCCTTCTTTTTTTTTCATCTGTCATGCACCCTAATAATATTTGTGATGAAGGAAGAAAATAATTTAAAAAAAGAAAAAAGAAAAATGAGATTTTTGAGGTGTGAAGCAATGTTGAAAATTTTCTTTTAGTTCCCTTTCTTGAGCACTTATTCCAAAAATGCGATTTCACCTCGATTACTTCATTATCTTGCAGTTGAGGGTCACTCAATTTATATCCGCAATTTGCCTCTAAATATAACGGTTGCTCAGCTTGAGTCAGAATTCAAGAAATTTGGACCTATTAAGCAAAATGGGGTCCAAGTCAGAAGTAACAAGGTTGGTTCTGTAGACATCTTACTTCTGTAGTTTGTTCCACCTGGCTCAGTACATTACCCTTGTCTCATCTATTTGCAGCAACAAGGATTCTGTTTTGGTTTTGTTGAATTTCAAGAGTTCAGCTCCATGCAAAGTGCAATTCAGGTTTGTGTGCTTCAGATTCTTGTCTCGGTTCTTTTTTGTATTTTATGACTTCAGTATGAAGTTATTACTTAGCTGAAGAATGAAGTACCTATCACATTTCTATTTGTTGTATGTTGAATGCTCTTAGATAAAGTAAAATGGAGCAGCTTTAAGTTTTCTTATGTTTTCCATTTCAATGGGGTTGATTTTAAAATCAGAAAATTTAGCTATTTTGTGTTCTTTTACTATTTTCTGGCTTCGCCCTGGTCATCAACTCCATGTGGCCTTGACGCTGGAGAAAATTTAGGAAGAGACTTCCTCATGGGCTGCAATTCCTTTCTGATTGAGCACTTTTCTATGTTTCTATTGATTGAAAGTATTTTATGGAGGTGACAGATGTCAATAATGCATGCCATTTTTGTGTTGATTACCTTACACGAACATTTGTTCCACAGTCCTGTCAAAGCTAAACTACTAAAATCCTACTTAGAGAGCAATAAAGATTCTGCTATAGAAGGGGAGTAAAAGAAATAACAAATCTGTACCCGTGATTTGCACATCCTCTGTTTCAGATGTATGCATGTATTTATGTAGGTCTGGCCCAGACATGCGAGCATGCATAGTGGCTGTTTTCACGCATGGTACATAAAAGATACTGTTAAACTTTGTTTCTTCATGTTATACTTTGACAAGTTTCGTTGCACCTTGTGGCAAACGTGTATCCTAGCTCTGATCATTTTGCTATTTTAACTGCCGTTAGCTGGTTGCTTTCTGTCTCCCATAATTAATTGAAGCCATAGGGCCCCATCCATTTATTCATTCGACCTAACACTATTTTTTTATTTTCTGTTTCATTCCAAGAATTCGAGCAGGGTTCTGTACCTATTCGAATAAAAATGAAATGGATCTCCCCCTCACCTATGGGAGGGCAGCTTGCCCCTGGACGTCCAGCAAAGTCCTATTTGTTAATATTCTATTTGTACCATATGTGTCATTCAAGTACACAACTAAACTATGTAGTATCATTACCCTATTTTCTGGTCGGTGGTGTCGATACAATAATAGTTAGAGCTCCGTATCCAACCACAAAGAAAACCAAGTTATCCTTCAAACTATTAGTAGTTTACAAACATTTGTTTTGTTGAATACAGAAAAATAGGAAAAAATAATCACAAGAATACCGAAGACAGTACACTGGAATATGGTTGGGAGATATTTAACCAGCACAATTATTTTGCAGATAAGTGTCTCACAACGTGTCGAACTTACCAACCACTTTTATGTACATTAAACCCGTTAAACCGGCAATCTTCAACCATATTGTCCAGTATCTTGATTGTAAGTAGTGAAATTCCCCAAAGCTTCTATAATTATGATCCTCTGCACCACAAAAGTAAATCACAACCTCAGGAAAATTCGAGGGAACTTTAACTTAGTGCGCGTTAGAGTTGCATCATCAAGAACCAGTCCTCGACAAAAATGGAATAAAATCTCATTACAGATCTTTATTGTTACTTTTATAGATTCAGCCCATAGCAATCATTTTCTGCAATGGCAGCATTCTGGATAAAATTTTGCATGATGCAAAAGATAACGTGAAACAAACTCCAATACTTTTTGATTCAATAGATCACGCTCTAAGATGAGAATTAAATTTTCACAAGAATATGTAAGGAATGTACACCAACAACTTGATAGCATGTTTGGCTAAACTTGAAAGTTTTATAGTACATGTTGTTTTTCTTATTTTGCCAGTACTTTGGGCTGTTATTTCAAACTAATTAACTTATTTCCAACATTGAGCAGCAAAACATTATTTAATTTAAAGCAAGTTTAGTTACTTAAAAAATATTTTTTAAGCTTAGCCAAACATGCACTATTTGTCTAAGACCTCAAGTAGCGAAAAGGTTAATCCTATGGTCATAAGCTACACAATCAACATCATGATGCAGCAAAGGTACATAAAGCAAATGAATATAGGGCAGGCAATTGGAAAGAAGTGTAAAGAAGGGGGAAGGATGATGTCATGTTCTTTTCGTTCAAGGATTAACTAACACAAAAGGGGGTTAGGAAGAGGGCAGAAGAATAGAATTTTGGGAGAGGAGAGAATTGGGAGAGAGAATTTCCATGTAAAAACCTACGAATCATGCTACAGTGCCAGATGCTTTGACATAATCATTGATATAATGCTACGTGACATTCAATCATTGAACTCAATCAGCTTTTCCATCAAATCATTTGCTGCCATCTCGGATTATGTCACTAAATCAATTAAATTTCTTCTGACAAAGTGGCAAAATCCAAAACCTACTCTTACTTATACTTATACTTGCAATCCCTAGTAAACAATGAAAGCTACCAAAATAATAGCAAGGAAATTTACATAATTCAAAACACATAACTATGGAAAGAAATAAGTAAAACCAATCAATAAACCTTTCAAAAATATTCCTATTTTCCTGCATAAAGTGAATATCAAGATTATGGAAAGTCTTCAATAACATCTCTAAGGATCTCTAGCACACCATTCTTGTGTAGTTTTGTGGGAATTAGGTCTGACATGTTTAACACAAACTATTTGAGTTGGTTCTGAGCACAACCTGGTCCCAATTCCCTCTCATTCACATTATAGGGCTACGAAGTTCCTAATTATCAGCATCATCTAATCTCTTCAAGTTACCATTCAACATTCTGCCCAAATGACTAAGAGTGTGTTTGGCTAAGTTTTAAAAATAAGTAACTCCTTACTGTCGAAATAAGTATCTTATTCTCAACTTTAACCAATAACAACATATTTATTTTAGAACTAAGAAAACTTTATAAGCTTAGTCAAGCATGTTGTAAAACACCATCATCACGTGATCATTCATCACCCCAGTAATCTTCCCCCTCTCCACATACTGCATCCTTGAGGCTTCTTGACAAACATCGATTACATTCCCACATTAATACCAATCCGATATTTTAAGCACCATCTTAATTCTTTGATACGTTGAGGGGAAATGGCCTTGAGAGACACAAAAGTCGATCTTTTAAGTGATTTTGCAAGAATTATGCTACATCTCCTCTGTGTAAATGAGCCATTATACTTCCCAAAAAATAATTGATTATTACTTCCAATCTAGAGGTGTCTTTATTAAGAGTTTAATGGTTCTTTATTACGTACCACTTCTACATGATTCCACTAATATAGATTTGGGGTCGGAATCTAAATAGTTACACAGTTCAATGCCTTCTAGGTTTTCATTGAACACATCTTCTCAAACTTTTTTTGTTTGATCATGAACTAAGACCAATCATTTAATGTAGATGTAAAAGAGTACTATTTACTTATTGGAAAATGCCAGCAACTGACTTTAAATAAATGTCTAGCATCAGCTATAGATATCAACTCAAGGACTTGAACCAGTGTGTTTATTTTTACATATGCTACATAATATCCTCTCCCTGAGTTTAATACTATCTACATACTTATAATCTCTTTAGGGTTGCATGTATCATATTGCAAATATAAATGTATCTCCATTCTCACCTCGGTGGAACAAAAGAAATTAAAGAACTCTCTGATATCATTTCAGCCAATCAGAAATAAATAATTTCACATATTTGGAAAGAATGAAAGTTCACCACTAAGAGGAATCCTGGGCGTTTATAGTGTTGTAATATCGTGTGAAGCGGCCTCGATTTGCAGGCTTTGGCTTAACGGTTTTTTTCCGCAGACCAAACATCTCTTGAACCAGAGGTACATGCACCAGCACTAGCTTCCATGCCAAAAACCAACCTACACATGGGAAGAGGAAAAACTTCTCAAATTAAACATATACAGCAACCCAGAACAAGAAACACTCAGAAAAGTACAAGAAATAGCCCCTACTTTTAACAACCCAGATCATGAAACATCAACAAAAGCGTAAATAATTGACCTAATTTAAATTACCCAGATCAATAAATAACAATAAAAGCACTTCGTTAGTTAGGAATTCAACAATCCAGATCAAGAAACATCGCAAAAATTCACTTATTTGATGACAGTTCGGGAACCCATATCAAGAAGTTAGAACACATGGAAACCCATAACCAGAAGTATCAAGATAATTCCGTAAATGAAAATTTGAAAGCAATTTCAATCAAGAAACTACAGACACATATAATACCAACTAATTCGTATTTACGATCATATATATGCCATAGAAAGAGAAACAAACCGACGAAGAGTAAGGAGAGTGCAAAAGAGACGGCAAGAACGGGTCGAATGAAGAGAAACATGAAGTAGTCCGAATAGGAGAAGGGGAGCTGTGAAGAAGAATAGTACTCCATTGATTATGTGCGAACAAGTAGAACCGTTGACTCTCCGATCAAGAGAGATTTCTTAAAGCCTCTGGTTTTGGGACTTCTGCATAAATGGTCCCTAATCTATGGCCTGTGTGCGGTTTCAATCATTCTTATTCCTGAAATTTGGAGTAAAATGTTTCAACGGTAACTGAACTTTGCATAATGTCACGTTACACTCACTGTACTTTCATTTGTATACTATCACTCACTGAACTTCACAAAGTTGCACTCCATCACTTAACCCGCTAACTTCCTTCCTCATAGTTCGCCTATGTTGAAGACGACAGTCATATGTGGCCGTTAAATAATTCAAACTAGAGAAGGAATAGCCAAGTCAAAAGAACCAAACACCCATCTCCTTATTTCATCACGGAAGTCGCAATTTGGGAACCCTAATTTGTAAAAAATGCTTGATTTATCTCGGCATGTGAAATTCCTCGAACATCTCCGTCGAAGGGTGAACCCTACTCCCTAAAATCATAATTATTCCAAAATTGAATGACTATAAAGGGCGATTGTTGAATATGTTTGCATGGAGAGAACACGTGGAGGTAAAATCACTATTTTCGTCGATTTCCTTCAAAAACATCCCCCAAATCGATTCATCCACACTTGGCGATTGGCAGATCTTCGTCGCCTTCACAGCAATACCAGTCGAAGGCGTGAACCCTACTCCCCAAAATCATAATTCCAACATCGTCTCCACGCCCTACCTGACAACGTGTGAAAGGGGTTTCGAAGAAGCCCACATGGAGGGACCACAAGGAGGTAAAATCGTTGTTTCTGGTCTATTGTTTTTCCTTTTCCCCGCACGTGGTATGATTTTTTACTTTGATTAGTAAAATTGGGCAATGGCATGTGTAAAGATTGATAGCTCTGATGCAAAGAAAAAGAAATTGACATTTATGTTCATTTCTTGATTTTCAGAGTCGAGTAAATCAGAATCTGTTTATGGCGTTGTAGTTTAATGGAAAGTTGTTTCATTTTTGTTCACATATCTTGTATTTTGAAAGTTAAAACAATTGTGTTGAAACTGAAATTCCTTTGGTTCAGTTACTAATTCTCATTGTTAAAACATAGAATCCAGCCATATTTGATTGTTGTAATGTTCGAAGATGCTACATGTCTAAAATTTAGAGAANTATGATTTTTTACTTTGATTAGTAAAATTGGGCAATGGCATGTGTAAAGATTGATAGCTCTGATGCAAAGAAAAAGAAATTGACATTTATGTTCATTTCTTGATTTTCAGAGTCGAGTAAATCAGAATCTGTTTATGGCGTTGTAGTTTAATGGAAAGTTGTTTCATTTTTGTTCACATATCTTGTATTTTGAAAGTTAAAACAATTGTGTTGAAACTGAAATTCCTTTGGTTCAGTTACTAATTCTCATTGTTAAAACATAGAATCCAGCCATATTTGATTGTTGTAATGTTCGAAGATGCTACATGTCTAAAATTTAGAGAATTACTGTTGATCTTTTTCAATTGCTTGTTTGTGTGACAGATAAGGAGGATGATATGGACTTCAATGATTCGGAGAACGACATATCGTCCGGAGATAATGATATGCTGTTCGAGAAAAATGTGCTGTTGCTATGGGGTGGCAATCTGGTGGGAAGAAGGGGATGATGCGGTAGTAGCACATGACGAATACCAAAAGGTCCATGATTTGGAATATTCATCATCTGAAGAATTGTTGTCAGGTATTTCATCTAACGATGAGGTTGGGTTTTGGTTGCCAGTGTTTATATGTAAGCACACAAGTCTGTACTGAGCATATCCAGCTTCAAGAATGTGCTAGTGACTCACACGTGCCTGTGTGAATGAGACTTCAAAAGGTGGAGCAAGAAGAGCAACTACGGGGCGTGCTGGAACATATAGAAGCTGAATGCAGTAGCTGGGTTATGTGCAGTAGTTGATGTGAATATGTGCTCGTAGATGTTGGTATTGACACTAGGAGTTGTGTAATTAAAAGATAGTTTTTGTATTAGCATTAGCTGCTGGTATTGAAAGCAGCATGAACATGTTATTGCTGTTGATTTTTGTTGTTTTGTCAAGGCAGCTTTATGTCTTGTTGATGGTGTTTGAATTCCGTTGGATGTGCAGGTTACAATGTAAAAAATGAATATGATATTGCTGATTTTTGTGAAATGAATTAATTTTTTTTGGGATACTGTTTTTGAAATGTGTTGCCAAAATTATCATCCCATATTTAACCTACTTTCATGTCATTGTCTATAATAAGCGAACTTCATAAGCTGCCTTTACCCCCAGCAAATTTAGCTTCTAAAAGGCTGCATTACTCAAACAAGCCCTTTGATATCAAATGGTTGCAAGTTACCTGCTGCAAGCATACCAGCAATGTCTTCACCTCCTTTGACACCCATTTAACTACCTTGTATACAACCAGCAGCAACCCCTACAACATGGACTGTGATGACAGGAAAGTTTAGCTTCAGCTGCTGGGATTGAAGGCAGCACGAACATCACAATAAAGGCAAATGGAGATTGTTCAAATCACTAGAAGAAGGTCATTAGAAAAGTTTTGATACACAATTAGTTCAAATCAAACACAGGGAAATGGACATTTTTCTTTAGAAATCACATCACGAAATCAAATATCAAGTACAGGATAGTCTCCAGTTAAACGAAAACAATAAACATGAAATTGGAAGCATGAATAGTCTAGTTGTTATTAAAAAAAAAAATGAAATAAAAAGCCAGTTCTTCTCGTCTCGTCACCTTCATATATGGAATACGTTCACGACTCTCTTGGCCTTTGTTTCCCACTGATTTCCGAGTCTCCTTTACCCTTGCGGAAGCATAGTTTAAGGGATATCTTGACATTTTGTTGTTCGGTAATTTCAGCAGCAATCTTGACATCTTGTTGTTCTCAATTAGCTCCGCGTGTTCTCTCCATGCCAACATATTCAACAATCACCCTTTATAGTCATTCAATTTTGGAATAATTATGATTTTGGGGAGTAGGGTTCACGCCTTCGACGGAGATGTTTGAGGAATTTCACTTCGAGGTCGAGATAAATCAAGCATTTTTTTTATAAATTTGGGTTCCCAAATAGCTACTTCCGTGATGAAATAAAGAGAGGGTTGTTTGGTTCTTTGACGGCCACATATTTAACGGCCACATATGACTACTGGATTGTGAAGAAGGAAGTTAGCGGGTTAGTGATGGAGTGCAACTTTGTAAATTTCGATGAGTGATGTGATGCAAATTAAAGTACAGTGAGTGAAACGTGACATTATCCAAAATCCAGTTATTGTTGAAATATTTTACTCTGAGATTTGACGTCGTCAAACTATTGTTTTTTGTGCGCAAATGACTATTTCCATTTATTTGACGATTAAAAGGTCAATTTTTTATTTTTTTTTATCAAAATACTACTATACATAGGGATGGTTGTGAGTCGAGCCGAGTTGGCCCATGAGCTTGAACCAAGTTGACTCCAATTCAGACGAGAAGTGATGCTTCCATAACCTACATTTGTCTAGCAAAGAATTTCATTAAAAAACACCTCTCACACAATCACGAAGAATGTTTTGACTCTTTTAAGTTGACAAAGAAGATCTCACGAAAAATGTCTTTCATGAGGTTTGGCAATTGGCATTCTCGTAGAACCATGTAAACTGCATAGTCCTTTCTGAAATATAATCATCTTCTTTGCATCAAATCCAGTTCCTCTTGAAATATAATTCAAACTTTATGATCAGTATATATTTAATACTTTTTATCATAAATATAATGTTTCCAAATGTCAATACCAACACCATTGTAGCTAGTAATGGCAAAAAAATCTGCCCCGCTCCGCCCCGACACTGCCCTGCCCCGACAGGTTGGTGGGGCGGGGAGGGAGTGCCTTGCCCCGAACCCAATCCGTGAAGAATAAAAAGAAAATAATTAACTACAAATTAAAAGAAAAATAGTTAATTAAAAATTTTTGAAAAAAAAATAATAAACGGGACAGGAAATGGGGCAAACCCGCACCGCCCCGTCTAAAGCGGGGCGGGGCGAGGTGGGAGAGTGGCGGGGCGGGCCTCGCCCCGCCCCATTGTCAGCTCTAATTGTAGCCAACTCCAAGTAAATCTTTGTTAGCTTAATTCATTCTTCTTAAATTGTTTTGAAGAATAAGCTATAACCATCGGATTATGCACTAGAACATAACCCAAGCCCTATAGATTACAAACTTCTGATATCGAGATGGAAGAGTAAGTATAGGGACAAAATGGGCATAAACTAATCTATCTTTTAAGTCTTGAAAATTCTTTCACATCTCTCAATTCACCAAAATTTAGAGTTCTTTCAAGTTGAAATGTTCAAAGTAAGAGAACTTTTGGAGATATACTCTACAAATTGATTGCAATATCTCACTAGCTCAAATAAACTTCATATTCATGTCACATGAGTAGGGCGGTCCAATTTCATTACTTCCTCGATTTTTAGAGGATCTACAAAAATGTTTTCTTCTAAGATTACATTGCCTTGAAATACAACTCCATTAAAACAAAATTCATATTTGCATACAATTGTTTATTTTGCAAAATAAAATAATCTTCAAGTGCTCAACAATTTCATCATGACAACGAGAATAAATTAATACATCATCAATAAAGACAATCACAAATTTGCCTAAATAGAGGTGAAACACTCTGTTCATAAGATCAATAATGTTATCGGGACATTAGTTAATCCAAGTGAAATCACAAGAAACTCATAATAACAATATCACAATCTAAAAGTAGTTTTCGGTACATCTTCATCTCCATTTTGAGTTGTTGGTACCTCAATGAAAGTGAATTTTAGAAAATATTATGTGTAATTTAGAAGAATTTATTTGCTACTTCAATCGATTGTAAATTATTGTCTTTCTTTGAATAGAAAAAACTAGAGTTGCACAATGATAACATGTTACAAATTAGAGAGAATAAGAGAAGATATTAGAGTGATTCAACAATTAAATGTATTACATTGAGACCAAATACCCCATATTTATAGGTAGAAATGATCCGTAGAAAATTATATCGAAT
>CAIGRL010065452.1:0-14223 GCA_903798325.1 Fraxinus xanthoxyloides | reverse complement strand
GAAAAATTCACCCAAATGATAAAATTCAAGATGAAACTACATGTAATTAGTCCAAGTATGAAGTGAAATTGATGAAAATGAAGCAAAGAACGCCAAAATCCCAAAAAATGCTACAATATAAAAAAAGGGTGTTCACCCTTTACATCGAAATTTTGGGAAATTTGATGGATTTGTGTGGAGATTCAATCCAAAAATTGATGCTTGATGATCACTTGATTGGTAATTACATAATTTTGAAATGGGTATGGCGAAATTTGAAGTAAAGTTGAGAAAGAAATGAAAAATAAAAAAAGCGAGAAAATGAACATTAAATTCAAACATATGAGCTATTGCTCGAGTGAGAGGTGAGCGATAAGCGAGCGAGACAACCTCTGCTATTATTGCTTGAGCATCGTTCAACGATAAGTTGGCAAAAAAGTTTTGACACAAATAGCACTAAATTTTTGAAAAATTTCGAAAAAATAACCCTTTTTATTAAAATCACGTCTCCAACATACAGATGAACTAAAAAATGCATGAGTTCACAGTAATGCATTGTCAATAAAAATTTTTCACGTACTGAAATCAAGTTCAAATGGAGTAAAGTGTATAAGTGACTCATGTGTGTTATGTGCCATTATTTTCTCGTGAACATAACTCCAAACCTTAAATTTGTGAAAAGGACATGCAAACATCACTATTAAATAAATATTTTCCCTTACTAATGAAAATCAAACCCCATAATATTATGACCTTAAAATGAGCTCAATTACACATATATTTTTCTTTTCTCCCCCTGAATTTGAGCATATATTTTTTATGTCATTTTTCTCAAATATTACATCGAATCTATCCATTAAATGATTAAAATGATCCCTGTAACGAGCTTTAAGATGGTTAACTCAAGTCAGTGGACCATAGACACCATGTTATGAGAAACCCATCGGGCTTAATTACTCGAGTCAAATAGGCTTCGAAAAAGAGTATAAGATGAACCAATCTTTTTTTATTTTATTATATGGGGACTATATGTGAGTTTAGGTCATCTAAGTGAAAGTTAATTCACCTTCCAGGCCACTTTACCAACATATGACGACAATCTCGAACTTCACACATGCGGACCAGGCTCACTCACAAGATCACAATTTGTACTGTGCAGATGGTACATGATGAAACATATACTCAGTACTCCACATAAAACCTAACCAATTAATGAAAAAAGTAGTACAGGTCAAATGAATGCGTACTCGGTGACAAATGTCATATTTAATAGCACCATGAAATGTCTAGTAGCACAAAGACATTTTATTATTATTATTATTATAAAAAAAAATTAAGAACCCTTTTAAGAAAAATCAAAAACTTCAATAAAATAAACAAAAATTAAAGCAAACCAAAAACAAAGGAAATGCATGCAAGACCGAATGAATTCAATGATCCGCACATGTATGCCCCTAAGTACCTAATGAAAGAGGTATATGGATTTTCTTACCTTTAAGAGCATGACCAATTTCACGACATTTCAGGCCAGTCTTCTTAACTCAAATCTTCTTAGAAGTAGAAGTGATTTTAGTTAATTAAGTCATCATCTCAGTTAAATGACTAACCTGATTTACGAGGAAGTTAACCTTGCTAGAGATGTAACGCCCCCAAATTCCGCAATACTGAAGTGTTACCAAAAATTCACTTTTCTTTGTATCAAAGGCGGAACGATAAAATAATAGTCTTTAATAAAAAATATAACCGAAATATCCATAAATCTAAATTAAATATGAAAACATAACCATAAATTAAANCTAAATTAAATATGAAAACATAACCATAAATTAAATAATTATTTTTGAACAAATAAAACTGACTAATAATTTTTTTAAAAAAAGAAAATAAACTTAATCTTTTATCTCATCGATTTTTCTTGGCAGTCGCATTACCATCCCGCCACTGTTCCAATCGACTCGAATTAACCTGTAAAATTTTGTAAGAGTGAGTATGTAAAAGTATCCAGTAAGATACATGCAGTTTTCACACACAATTACACCACAATAAGATAAACACTTTATACCACTATTCTTTAATGGAGTATATCGATGACCAAACGATATACCCATCTTAAATCATTTTAAATTTTCGTAGGATCTCTTATTTCTTAATAAAGAACCCGAAGGTCCACGACAATTCATGCTTTAATTACTAAATATAAAAGTATAATGAAATAAACCACTTACACAAAAGTATCTTAACTTGATTGATCAAACGAGCTTTTGATAAAAAAATATACTTAAAATTTACAACTGCTTAGTATGAAAGCTGCCATGTAAAATTCCTTGGCGGTGAATTGTGGGATAGTGATGACAACTTTTGACTTCAAATATAATTCTAATAGAATAAAAAAATTATCCCACATCCATTTCTTAGATACACGTGGCTATCCCTAATCCAAATTCAATTTGATTTAAAAAAGAAAAATAAATTACAATTTGTTTGAACTTCAATATCTTGAGACTAACTTATCCGAATTAAATTTTTCTTGAGCCTAATTTACATGATTAATTGCGAGCTATTCAACGAGTACAATATTGATATACTTATCATCACCCTATCGAAATCCAGATATTTGACCCAAAAACATAATAATTTAAAACATACTTCACTTCTCAACTTTCAAAATAATAAGATATAATATATAGAACAAATAATTTTTTTTTTCTAAAATTTCAGGGTGCTGCAAGAGATATATCCTAAATTTTACTTCTTGTTGTAAGTTTGCAATACCTAGGTCTTGTGTGTCCCAGTGCACCACAATGTTGGCAGGTGGGAATAAACTTACGTTCAAACCAACTTGAAGGTTGTTGTCAATTTATAGGACGATTGACTATACGTTGTCTAGTAGGTCTCGATCCTAAGACATTATTGCCTTTGGGTTCAGGATTAGCATTATTTCGAGGTTTGTAGGTGGTTGGGACGAATGTGATCATAGATGTACTAGCAGTAGTATTACCATTTTGAACGTAACCCAGATCATGACTATTTCCAACAGACTTGTTCATCCTTTACAGATTATCGAGTTTCTATTTACCACTCATAAAGGAACGAAGATATGTGTTAGATTTTTCAAGATAACTTGTTAAGGATTTAACTTTGGCTTCTAAGTTCTCATTAACAAGCTTCAACTCACGTAGATTTTTGGTAGAGTCCTGAAGGTCACCTATGAGTTTTTTTTTTCTCTTTCAAGTTCATTAACCATTTTCAGTACAACTTTATTGACCTTCTTGATTTTAACACACTTTTCAAATAACTCAGATAAGACTCATGAATATCGGTCTCATCTTTAGAATCTTCCTCAGATTTTTCACTCTGTTTATCATTCTCCACCGTTTCACTTTCCTATTAGATTCAATCTTAGCTATATATGTGAAGGCCATAAAATTTGCTCTTCCTCACCATCAGAGGTATCACTTTGAACACTCGAATATGATCACTCAAGGTTACTACTAATACCTTAAGCATTCCTTTATTCAAATTCTTCTTCAAGCTAAGACATTTATTCTTATAGTGACCAAAACCCTAACACTCATGATATCTAACAGATTGTATTTTCTTATTAGAAGTCCTAGGTTTATTCTTCTCACGCTTATCTTTCGAAAATTTACTAAGGACATCATTTTTTTGGTCTTGAGGCTTTCTCCTATTCCTCATCAGTTTCTGGAATTTTTTAACGAAATAACCTATTTCGTCGTTCTTAAGGGTTTCAGCATTAGTTGACTCACTCTCCTCTTCCCTAATAGAGTTTATGGCTATGGATTTTACCTTTTTCGATTGAGATATGGTAAGTTTATAGGTTTGGAGAGATCCTACAAGTTCATCTATCTTAACTACATCTAAATCCTTACTTTCTTCAATCACAATGATCTTAAGTCTAAACCTTTCAAGTAGGGATCTAAGAACTTTTGTAACAATTTTAGATTTGAGGTTCTTCTTACCTAGGTTGAAACTCAAATTTACTAGATCATTAAGCTTCACATAGAATTCATCAAATGATCCATCATCCTTCATTCTAATTTCTTCAAACCTAGAGGTTAACATTTGCAGTTTAAAGTTTTTAACAGTTTTAGTTCCCTCGTGTGTGGTTTCTAATATATCCAAAACTTCTTTAACAGTTCACACATTGATACTTTCCTAAACTATTCAGCAGACACAGCTATAAAGAGGGCATAAAGACCCTAGAGGGGGTGAATAGGTGATTATGCAGAATAAAAAATTTATAATTAATTAGCAACAAGTTACTATTAATTATATCTAGATCATTAAACAAAAAGTCCAATTTTTCTATATTTAAATACCGCAGTTATGAAACTAATATAAAAATATAAGGAATGATGATGGAGAAATCCCAATTGGGTAAAAACTCTGGGCACTAAGCAGTCAGAAATCCACTATTAACGAATTTTGAACTTACAGTCCGCCAGATACGACTACTACTAGTACTTTCTGACCTTCTGAGTGCAATTCCCACAACTCTCTTAGATTGCGTACTTCTGCACTAACTCCCAGCTGCATATTGCGTGCTCCTACAGCAACTCTCGGCTTTATGAATTCTTTTATCTCCTGTGGATCAATGAAGAACTCTGTGTTCTCCAACAATTAGAACTCCAGTCACTTCCCCTGATCGTCAACACTTTGATTGATATATAGCAAGTAGGAATTTGGTATTTGAATTAAGTGGTTTTGATGTTTTCAATGCCAAGAACAATTCACACTTTGAAGGTTGAAAGCTTATAGATGAATTGGAACAAGAGGATGATAAGCAATATAAGTTTTCTTCAATGATCAACATTATGAAATCTGTTCAGAGGTGTATGGTATTTACAGTTTAGGTTTTGGGGTTGAATAGGCCGAAAAAAACCTTAAAAACGTGAATAAGAATTTTTTGGGAAACCCTGTCGCTCGACCGAAAGTTGGGCAACGGCGAGCGACAGTGTGTCGCTCGAGCGAAGTCCTGGTGATAGGCGAACGATAAAGTTACTATTTTTGCCATTCAAGCCAAGTTATGACGATAGTTTAGCGAAATTGCGGCGTCATTTTTCCTTCTTTTCCATTCTCGAACCCTAAACCTAATACAACTCAATTTCTACTATTTGCAACTTATTTCTTAACTTTTACAACATATTAATTTGAATCCCCTTTGTTCACATACTTGCCAATTATATAAAAAAAACTTAACACAGAACATGCCAATGCCCCTTTATTTTAATGTTGCTACTTTAGCATGTTACCAATAACTATGATTGATTTGGTTTGATGGAACATGTCTAAGAAAAAAATTGATTTAAAGTTAAGGACTCAAGTAGGAAATGAAAATTATTTTAACTAACATTTATGTTTGTATTCACTGGTCGGACAATTGTATTTAACCATTTAGGATATAGAACACAATTGTAAATAAAATGTTATAATGTAGAGTACGAGTATATTTCATAAATACTTGAGGGATCGAAAATGCTTGAATTAATGTTAAAACTTAAGTTTGGGGTGTAGTAAGATGTAACGTTCCTCTAGTAAAGCTACTATATATATCTTTAAAAGGTTTATAATGTCGTAAGCTCAAATATTACTCAGTTGTCGCATGTTGCATTTTTTTAATTGCAAGCGCACGATATCGTAATAAGTAATATAATAACATTTGAAGAAATTTGAATGAAGGACGATATCATAATTTAATACTCGAGGGATCGAAAATGCTTGAATTAATGTTAGAACATAAGTTTGGGGGTGTAGTAAGATGTAACGTTCCTCTAGTAAAGCTTATATAAAAGGTTTATAATATCGTAAACTCTAATATTACTCAATTGTCGCATGTTGCGTTTTTTAATCACAACCGTACGATATCGTAACAAGTAATATAATAGACATTTGAAAAAATTAGAATGAAGGATGATATTGTAATTTAATAGTAATTTAATACTTAATTTACTATTTCTAACTTCTATTTGACGAATGAAAACAAGTATGACTTTTGTAATTGTTTGATAACTACTATTAATAACTAGAATGTATCTAAAACTTGAATTAGGGTTTCAAATATGGAATGAATATCAGGGCTCACTATTCCATTTATTGATTACTTTTAATCCATAAATCAAGATTCTCAAATCTAATGTGGTGCTCAATCGAATTCTTCTATCATATTCAATTTATCTCTTTTGCGTTCTCATTGAGTCTATTTAACTAATTTAGTTCTATATCTTTATGTGAATCAATACTAGTTAAATGCAATTATGCTCTAAGAATTCATGTAACTACCGCCATAATTAACATAAGTATCTCTACGTTTTATACTAAATTACTAAATTTCACTATGCGGTCTCAATCTAAAACTTACATCTTGATTTATAATAGATTCAAGAAATCATTGACTTATTGGCTAAGTAATTCAAAGTATTAAACTCATGAATAACATCAACACATACACTTTGAACAAACTAGAATATTGAATAAAAGAAATAGATGGTCTCAAATAGATTACATTGTTTGCCCTAATAAATGATTTAACTACTTATAATTTAGGAAGAAAAACAATAGATATCCGTTGAGTACATCACTGAATTTTGAATAAATATGAAGATAAGCGGATGAATCTTGCACCAAGATGATCTTATACCCCAATCAATCTCCAAAACCTTGATTTTTTTGATGTTTTTCTCATTTGATTTGCTCTCCTGATTCTCAAGCTGTATCGCTTATTTCTCAAGGTGTGGAACCTTCTCAAGTGCCTCTTTTCTTGTATTTATACTTCCCTTCGTGTCTTACCCGAAATTAGTGTCTTTATGGCTTTAAAAGGGCCAAAAATAGGCTTTCTTGACGACATCAGGCGGCGTCATAAAGAGATTATATGTGGCACCTTGGCACTAAAGGGGTAGTGCTGCAGCGCCACCTTACGATAAAAAATTCAACTTGTATGGTGCTTTGGCGCCCAAGTTGTGGCACCGAGCGCCATATATTCTGGATTTTCATTGCCCTAGAGAGACCATTGGGTCAAATTTGTTCTTTTTCTTCTTTTGACGTAAGAAATTGACTCTTTTGCTCTTTTTTCTTTGATTTATTCCAAGCCATTGTTCTCCAACTTTTTCATTAATTAACACCACTTCACCAAATTTATAAAACAACACTAACAAATACTTTAAAACATTTAATACTCATAAGATCTGGCCACTAACCAAGTTAAAATCGAATAAAATTCGTGAGTAAAACACACTCATCATCACACGATTGATTTGTCATATGAATTTTTTTGAGACAGACATTGAGGAAGATATAATGTGTGATATTCATTGTCACTTGTGGTTCGGGTTAAGCCCATTATGGGTGAGTGAGAGATGTTGGAAAATACGGATTGTGGTCGATCATGTGGGGTGACAAGACCCACAAGATATCAAAAGGTTGGAGAGGGTTGTTTGAACTTACAATTCAAACCTACAACTACCTATAACCTCCCTCAACTCCCATACAATTTCCATAGTTGTCTAAGAAAATAAGAGATAAAAGATGGCAAGAAAAAGTGTGATTTCATACAAAGAAATCACACATAAATTGAAAAATGACCAAAACCTCATTTTTGGTATGGAAACTCACAAAACTAGGTACTTAGGTTGTGAATAATAATTGCCTTCCATTGTGACCGGGGATTAGGATCATTGGAAAATAAGAAAATGTAGATTTTAAAATTTGGAATGCAAGATGATTCAACCACACAAAAGATGTTGAAATTCATAATTTAAAGTAAGAATTTTTGAACCAAATTTATGTTCAGGCATACTGTGATTTCTATCATGACTTGTAGATAAGTAGTGGTCAGTTGCGAATTAGTAGTTTTCTTCATTTTTTGATTTAGGTTTTTTTTTACTTACACGTGACTGCCATCCCAAATCTCACACAAGCGGTAGAGTCCCACTAATACTATCATATTGTGTGCAGTGCAAATGATACACGAAGACACATATACTAAATACTCTATAAATAACCTAAGCTAGCACCGAAAACTATGTTACAACGCATCGATTAAATCCATACTTGATCGCAACAAACAAATTCAAGTATATTATATATTAAGCTATAAAAACAATTTTCCGCATTTTTACTTTTCAATTTTCCAATTTTTTTTTCTTTTAAAGTATCAATGCTCCAAACACAGAAAATCAAACACAAAAAAAAAAAAATAATAAAAAAATGCATGTGATTTTTATCTAGAAAACAAATAAACAGATGTGATGTATGCATAAATTAATATTACATAAAGAGAAAGTATGAGTATGTATCAAAAATACCTAAGTAGTTGGGCATGCAAATGCTCTTACTTTTAAAAGCACTGTGACCTATTTCGAAATTTTTCAGATCAGTTTTCTTCACGTAAACTTGCCTAGTGACATGACTATTCCTATTCATCTGCGCCATTAACTTTGTCAATTGACTTACTTGATTAGTAAGAAAGTCAATCTGGTCAATGAACTCCTGATTCTTAATTATTTCTATTTAAGTTCCAAATTCTATTTCTATTCACGAAATGATAATACCTAGACTTTATGTATCCTAACTCACCATAGTGAAAACATGTAGGGATAAACCTAGGACCAATGGTATGTGATCGTTGATATCTATTCCTAGGTTGGCGGGTCCTACGCTGTTTAGTAGGCCTTTGTCCTACATATCCCTTATTCTTAAAGTCGGGGTTAAGCGCAAGTTTGGGCTGGTAAGTGGTAGAGACAAATGTGGTCTTGGACGTACAACACTCTTCTCTTGAAAACCTAGACCTCCCTCATTTCCAACCTGCTTGCCCACTCCTAAAATGTTATCTAACTTTTTAGAATCACTAGAGAAGGCAAGCAGTTGAGACTTAAAATATTGTAGATCGCTCAGAAAGTTCTTAACCTGGATTTCTAAGGTCTCTTTCTCAGTGGTCAACTCGTTGACTCTCCTAGAGGACATCTCAAGCTCACTGGTGAGGCTCTTAACCGAGTCTCTAAAGGTTCATTCGATTTCACTTCACTCAGGATCAAGGTAGATTCCTTAACGTGTGCTACTAACTTCTCATTTTCCAATTCAAGTTCCTTATTCTTCGCACTCAAGGTTTTATTTTTAGTAAAAATTTTAAGACTCTCTTCATACATCCTATCGTAAGCTCTTGGTTATCTTTCTCATTCATAGACTCCTCATCATAATCCTCATTACTATCTAATTCCTCATCTCTTTCACTCCTATTTAGATCCTTCCTTAACACTAGTAGTAAAGACAATATATTTTCACTTTCCTCACGAGTGGATTTCTCATTCTGATTGTCCGAGTTAGACTCGTCTTAGTGAGAGTAGAATTCATAGTCTTATCTGAATTTATCCTACTGTTAGGACAGTCACTCCTAACATGACCAAAACCTAAACAATTATGACATCTCACTGATTTAGATTTTCTCCTAGATTCACTCGGGCCACCTTTATGCCTCTCTTGAGGATTATTTTTCTTTCTAAACATTTTTTGAAATTTTTTAGCCATGTAAGCTAACACCTCATCATCCGTTGAATCAGAATAAAAAGATTCGGTCCTGGTGTTTCTCATGGATTTCAAGGCTAGATATTTGACTTTAACATGTTTATCTAATGTCAGCTCATACGTCTGAAGAGATTCAACTAACTTCTCTACCTTAATAGAATGTATGTCCTTACTTTCTTCAATAGCCGTGATTTTAGGCCTAAAACGCTTGGGTAAGGATATAAGAATTTTATGCACTATATTAGACACGGGGATTCTCTCTCCTAGGTTGAACCTAGAGTTCACTATATCAAGCTTGCGTAGAATTCATCAAAAGTTTCAACCTAATCTCTTCAAACCTAATGGTCAACATCTGCAGCTTAGAATTTCCAACTGCTTGAGTTCCCTCATGCGTGGCTTGTAGAATATCCTGAACTTTTTTAGCGACCTCACATATAGATACTCTTCTAAACTCTTCAGGGGGCACTGCCATAAACAAGGCATGTAAGGCTTTACTATTCCAGTTACACTCATCTAAGTTTGCTCTAGTCCAATTAGCAATGAGAGTAGGTATAACTTCATTATTAACCGTAGAACTAGAGACATTCCAACCATTAACCACACTTAACCAAAATCGCCCATCCATAGATTTTAGGAAATCTCTCATTCTAACCTTCCAATAAGCATAATTATTTCCATCAAAATATAGCAGAACGGATAATGAATTACTCATCTAGAAATCTAAGGTCAAGATTCGAATTTAGGCTTTGATACCAATTGAAAACACGCGATTTACTAACTACAACTTTACGCACAAAATTATCCTAATTAAAGCAACAAATCACTTTTAATTAGTTTCTAGATGGTTAATCATACAATTCAATTTCGTAAGTTGAATTACTGCAATTGTAATTATTGGAAAGCAATAAACAATACAAAGTTTGATGATGGAGAAACCCAACTAGGTAAAAACTTTGGGACCAAACCATTTACATTCACTATGGACAAGGTGAGTTACAGTTCGTTTCCAACCTAGCAAATTTAACTAGTTTCCCTGTTGTGATTCCTGTAATCTTCAAGATCTGCCGTTCTTCCAAACCCACTATCTTCTACCGTAGATACTATGTAGCCAACTTGCTAGATCTCCCGATCTATCTTCTGTAGTTTCCAAGATCCGCTGTAAATTCTAGATTTACATATCTCTTCCAAGTGGATACCTAGGAATCACTTATTCTTGTTGTTCTTCCTGTGCTTGTAGTTCAGCATCTCTCAACTTCCAGAAACTTCTGAAACCCAACCGAGAAAATACCTTGCTCAAAGTGTTAAGGAAGTCAGGTGTTTTGGATTCTTCAATTTGATGTTTTCCTAAAACTTAGTTGCCGAATTTCAAGAATGAATAATTTTACCAATAAGTTGTGTTTTTGGATCTTTTAAAAGATGCTATGAATATGAGACACAGTAAGACAACCACTTGAAATTCGTCATAGACATCTATATTTATAGTTGGAGATGTTTCGGTGTTATGGGCCGTGTAAATCTCTTCAAAATCACAAATTAGGTCTAGCCGTATAAATATATCGCTCGAGCAACAGCGAGGCGAAAGGCGGGTGACAATGTTTCTGTTTCTGCCGCTCGAGTCAAGTCATGGCGACAATCTAGCAAAATTTTGGCACCGCATTTTCCTTGTTTTCAACCTCTAACCCTAATTCTAACCTAACTCATCTATACAAAATTGCATCCAAGTCCTTGACATTTTACAAGTATTCAATTAAGACCCTTTTGTTCACAAAAAATTCCAATTACAACATTGGACCTAACAAATTGGATTCGTGTCTTGACACCGCGTTATTTCACGAAGCTTAATTTTGATTAATGACAAAGCATCCCCATCAAGCTAAAGTAATATTCATCCACACCATGAAATTCAACAATATTTAATCATGCTATGCTACAGGCGGAAAATGATGAAGTGGTGACCTATAAAATCAAATCATTCAACTAATTGTTGGCAAAAATATCTGCTATTTGCTAACAAACTAGTGAAGAAGAAAAACAAATAGAAGTGTGGTACACACACTTAGGTGATTAGGTGAAATGAGAGGTAGAATCAGTTACAAGTTAGTCACCATCTCAACCTCTCTTTATCCTTTATTTTGTCTCTTTTCTAATTTTTTCCTCCTTTTCTTACTTTAGCTCCAGCCCTTTGTTCTTTGTATTCTGCATTGTTGTAGAATTCTTGTGCTTTCATGCCTTTAATTTTTGTAAACCCTTATTTCTATAAAAGGCTTAGAGTACTTCAGGGATCGATAAAATATAAAACGTCAAGTCTAGAAAGGGAATCCCCATAAACCTTAAACCAGCTCAAGAACTTTTGAAGCAGACGAAGAACAAACCTCAAAATGATTTCCATTGGTCATTTCACTGAGTTTATCTGCCCAAGAAGCATTGACGTATCCTTATAAGCCCCCATTAATTGACGTCGGTTTGAAAACTATGGAGGGTGGTGCCAGTGATAAACATGGAAGCATCATCCTCTCTGATATATAGTTGTTTCCGATCAATGAGTTGAGGGAGCTAGTACCCCATTGATCATGTCGGCTGTAGATCATAAGCAGATGAATCTAGTGACGAATTAAAATTCACCTGATCAAACCCTTGTGGTGGCGGATTTGGGGATGCATGAACGTAAACTTGTTCCATTTGGGCTGTTGGGATCAAATTAAAGTTCGGATTCACCAAGTATAAACCTTCAAAAGGGCTGCTGGAATTTGTGAGATCCGAAAACTGAAACCGGATGAGGAAGTTTCTGCGACTTGTCTATTTTCTTGATGACCGCAGTTTTATATTTCACGGTTTTGTCTTCCAGGAAAATGGAGACCGAAAGCTACCAGCACATGGTAAAGTTGTTTCTAGCTTCTAATTTTGTCTCGTTTTTCACTTTTAAATTAAGTTGATCTGTCAACGATGTCCAATTTGTTCAGAACAAACTAGTTTTGGTCTTTTGGAAATCTGACTTTTTTTTTTTAAGTTGCATCTATTAATTATAAATTACTAAAACTAACTGCCTTAAGCAGTATTTAGGGTTCTTAAATTCAATGTATAGTTGAAATATTTCGTTTGTGTGGAGCAATGGCATAAGCTGCAAAGGTTGATTACTAATCGCTTTATTAACTCTGTTCATTTACCTGTGCAGTCGGGAAGTAAATTTTGTTTGAAGACTTTCCAATCTCACAAATTCAAGTCATCCAGTATAAGGTTTATGCTTGTTGAACTCAAAAATTCTGATTTGATCCGAACTGCCTATATGGATAAAGTTTGAACCTTCATCTCCAAATCCTCCCCACAAGGGTCTGATCAGGTAAATTTTCTGCAATTTTATTACGAGCGTTGCCTTCTTTTCCTTATCACCACAGAATCATCTGCACATGAACTAGTATTGCAAGGCCACTGAGATATCAGCAGCAACAATATCTCAGGCACGACAATTCCATGTTTATCACTGGCACTGCCCCTCTAAAGTTTTCCAACTAGCTGCTATTATCAGAGGCTTATGATTCAAAAGTGCTTCCAGGACAGCTAGAACTCAGTGAAGTGACCAACAGGAATTATTTTGGTGTGAGTTTTTCTTCTGCTTCACAAGTTTTTGAGTGGATTCTGGTATATAAGAATTCCCTTCTGGGAATCGAATCCCTGGTGTCGGCACTTAACCTATCATCTTCCTCATCAATATCGCTGTTTTGGATTTATAATGCATGTCAAAAACAAAATTTGAATTCGTTTGACAAGGTTTCTGCTTTTTACTTCTTCTTCAAAGAGTGTTCCGAGGAAACTACTTTAAAAAAATTATCCAAATGTGTCCAAAACAGCTTCTTAATCGCAAAATCATCTTTTGACTTGTAAAAAATCCTGCCCAGTGTGCCTTAGATTCAATCAGACGTCTCTTTGAAATATGTAATATGTGGTATAGTTCCGTTAGTCTCCTAGAGTGATTAATAGTTAATATCTTTATAGTTATAGTCATCCCTCGTATAAATTTGACTGCTTTTGGCAAAAGTTTTCAGCAAAAAATGAACTAAAACCTGCAGCAGATTATGTATCATCTTAAAATAAGGATATTAATTAGCAGCCATAATCAAAATTTGGAGTTGATTTAATGTTAAGGGAGTGTTTATTATCAAACTCTAAGCCTTGACGTATCAAAACATGCCATGCCCTTTTAGCGAACTTACAAGGCCTGTACTGGGCTAAATGGTCGCTCTAGAACTAGGGTTCTACATGAATTGAATATAGATTGGATTTGCTCATATTCGATCAGATTCGATAAGAATAATTATTCGATCCGATCACATAATTTAATGGATATTTGACTGTTAAATCCAACAGATATTTCTAATTCTTAAACGGGTTTAATAATTATAAATTTTTTTTAGCCATTTAGATTGAAAGGTACAAAAAGATTATTATCTCACTTATTTATTTTGTTATAAGCTTTCGATGTGAGATAAGAATTCATTTGGTTTGACTCCAATATATTGTGCATTTGATTTGACTATAATGTATTATACATTTTGTGTGACTGCAGTGTATTGTACTATTATATAAATAGTTATTTATATTTTACTAAATCAATCATTTTCCTATCTTTTACTAATTAATAAAAAGTTTAAAATTTCCAAATATCTTTTTTGTTGAATATATTTATTTTGTTAAACTCTTAAAACTGCATTT
>CAIGRL010065397.1:0-11620 GCA_903798325.1 Fraxinus xanthoxyloides | reverse complement strand
GCTATGAGGCCTTCTATCGGAGCTTGGTTGTCCTCAGCTTAGGCCTACTCCATTTTATGGTGATAATACTAGTGTCATTCAAATTATTGCTAATCATGTGTTTCATGAACACACTAAATACATTGAAATGGATTGTCATTCCATCCGTGAGGCTTATGATATTCACATTATTTCCCTTCCACATATCACCATTAATGTTCAGATCGCTGACATTTTTACTAAGGCAATGATGCGAAAGTGTCATTTGTTTTTTGTCGACAAATTATTAATTTTTTATCGTCCAACATCAACTCGAGGGGGGATGTCAATGAGATTGAAGAATTACAGAAGATTACGAAACTATAATTATTTACCTATATAATTGATTGTAAATTATTGTAATTAGTCTTGTTACCGTATTTAGGACTTATCATTCAGCCATTCAGCCAAAATATTCACATTGAGGAACTATGGGAATATGTCATATAAAGCAGATGTTTATAGTTTTGGCATGTTATTGTTTGATATAGTTGGATCAAGGTAGAATTTCCGAGCTGCAGAACAGGACAGTAGTCAAGTATACTTTCCAGAATAGATGTACAATCAACTGGAGAAAGGAGAAGAAATAGAAATCGGGATTGAAGACAGTAAAATATTTAAGAAGCTAACAAATCAGGACTTTGGTGCATTCAACGGAGTTTAGTAGATTGGCCTTCAATTAAAATGGTGATTCAAATGCTAGAAAGAGAAAATGTTCCCATCATGCCACCAAATCCTTTTGCCTCCATGAAATCAACAAATTCAAATGCAACTTGACATGAAATCCTATTTAGCAGTAGCTGTGTGAGATCAATATATTGTTAGTTTTTTCTATATTTTGAAAAAAAAAATGAAAAAAATGGGATTGGCTTTTATATTTATATTTGTCATTCATCTAACTCCTTGGAAGGAAATAAGTTTCTTGAAAGTCGAAAATATTATTTTACTATTTTAATACATACGCTACAAAGAAATCAAAAATTTGTAGTCACCTCCTTGTTTGAAAACTTTTTCTTACCTTGATAATTTATGAACTCCATATGATACAAATGTCATAAATAAACTCCATATAAACCTAAATAACCACTGACAGCATGTTTGATATACTCAATTAATGCATTTTCTGATGACATAATCTTATGTAGGAAACGCAAGTTGTAAATATCGCAGGCAGACCCGGTCTTGGCCTAAAGCCACCGAGGCAGCGGCCTTAGGCCTCAAGATAACAAGGGGCATCAAAAAATGCAAAAGCTCAAAAATAGTCATTATGTTTTTGGGAATTTTCTTACACTAGTAGTAAGTACAACATGCGTTGCATGTCTTATATACGAAATGAATAATATGCGTAATGTTTTTAAAGTAAGGTAATTGTTAATTTTAAAGGAAAAATTAATTATTAAAAAGAATATATATGAATAAAGTTTTTTATGAAATTATGTACGTAATATGGAAATATTGAATAAATTAAAACATAATGTTTTGTTTACTTATTTGTTTATGATGGACATTGGTTGGACCCTTATTTTCAACCATTACAATTGGCATCGACTAGCTTTGTGGTACATACGAACATGAAGAAAAATCGAATTAATATATATACATTTGACTAAGTTTAAAATAATTACTTATAAATAAACTAAGGTACATAAATGACTTTCAAAATAAAAAAATTACTCATTTTGTCTATAACATAAACTTTTTTACCTTTAAAAGTAAAAGCAAAAAAGGTATCTTATCTAAATACATTTATAAACAAAAATTTGCGTACTAATTATGCTCATCATGGTAATTCATAGCATTTATTTTAATTAAAAACCAAAGCTACATTCAAAACACATATAGAAGTGAAAAATCTTAAACAAAAGTTTTCTTTTTGTTTTGAATGGGGTTAATACAAATGGAGGGGAAAAAATCCCCTTTAAATGTATCGAGATAAAAATATTTTTTCTTTTCTTTATATATTTATATCTAATAAGTAATTGTGTTATCATCAATTTTTATGCTTATACAAAAGTGAACATATAATAAAATAAAATACCCGATGCTATATTAATTTTTTTAGAACACATAATATTAATTTTTATTGATATTTAAAATTTTGGTTTTAATGGAAAGTGTGATTGAGATGAAAATCATGTATTTAGTAGGGTGGATACAAATATGGGACGAGTAAGTAACTCCTACTTATTAGAAGTAATTAGTAAGATTTTTTATATTAATGGATACTTTCTCTCATATTCGACTCTTCCCTTCTTAACCGTTGATCCCATTTAAGTATTTTTTTTTTCAATTTATTGTCCCTTGTATTTAAATAATTATATTATCTATTATATGAATTAAATGTGCAATTTATAATCTTTGACTGAAAACTTTGACAATGTTATATAAGGGCAAAATGGTAAATTGACCGTTTCTCATCTATCTTCACATTTCATTCTTATATATATAATGCATTATAGTATAATTATATAAGTAGATGAGCGTTGATTTTAAGTGAAGCTCACATATATAAATCATAAATAATATAATATAATACATATTCATATACATATTATATTATATTATATTAAAGGTTTCACTATTGATAGAATGATTGCTCATGTAATCTCCTTTTTAAGTATAGAGTTCACTTTTCATATCCGAGTACTCAGAATTTTATATTAAGAAAATTAAATTTAATCAGTTAAAATCGAAACTCGTCTGCATTTATAATTATTTTAAAACTATAATAAATATTATTTTATATTGTCATTAACCTATCATTATGTTAATCCAATCTTTAATAAATGATATTATATAATTATAATAAAATTACATCTATAGATGTGAGTTTCGATTATAAGTATTAAACTTAATTTAAATAATGCAATTTAAGTAATTAAACTTAATTTGATCAACGTGAAATTTTAAGTACTTCAATATTACTTAAAACATTTAAATAATGCTATTGAGTGATCAAACTTAATTTGATCAATGTGAAATTTTAAGTACTTCAATATAAAACAATGAACATAATACTTATATGGATATTAAATGAAGTTAAATTATATTAAATTGTACTATATTAAATATATCAAGGCAGAATTGACATATAGCTAAATATATAAGAGTACAATTCAAAAGTTTCTCCTCGATCCTTTCTTTTTAATTATTGTACATTAAATAATTTCTTAAAAATGTATTAGGGTAAATAAAGCAAAGATTATCCACCTACCCAGCATTGTCTCTTAATTTTTATTCTGATTGCTGCTTTTGATTTATTTATTTTTAATTTTTTTTAGTAAAATATTTTGAGCAATATATTGTAGTCACCACCCCCATACATGTTACATCACTAGTTTTCAATTGTATTCTATTTCTTAAGCACGAGAATTGATTTTTAGACGAATCAAACGGTGAGTGAGTACCCTTGGCATAACATTCCTCACACTAGAAACTATTTGATTTGACAATGGTTGATGCGTATGCGCTTTTATAAACATTATATTTAAGGGCTTCATAATAATTTATTGTCTAGGATCTCAAAATTTTCAGGACCGTCCTAATCACGGAGCAGTCGAACAATTTATTATTATTCAATGTATAGTTATTCTTTATTTAGTACCCTCCTTAGATTCTGAAATGACTTCAAGTTCGATGCTAAATATTCTTTCACACATGGTCATTGTACTCTTTGTTCCATTCGTGTAAGTAAATGGATTTTGGGTATGGTTGGTGTTTATTCTGATTCGAGCATTTGAATTACAAGCTTCATTATACTTCATGAAGATTATATATCTATATCAAAGCATATATCATGTGTTATGGAAATTTGATTTAAAATGTACATTCACATAAGTCGATATTCTTTTATTACAATCCCCACCTTATTGTATATGTAGATTACATACACACATTTCAGCACGCTCTTTCTTTGGAAAATTCGAGTTTGATACTATAGGGTTTTAATACCTCACAATCTACACACACACACAACTCAACATTCAATGCAGCATCCAACTTTTGCAGAAGCACTTAGATTCTATGTAGATAGTTCAGACAATCAAAAGTGTTCTAGTGTTCCCTCGAATTTTTAGAGTGACTTCGCATGATTTTATCTTAGTCGAGGGAGTTTTTATTGAAGTTTTGGGTGGAATCTACTTGGCAGAATTGCTACTTGGTCCTTCAGAATTCGAAGTAACAAAATAAATAACAGCAATTTTGATTTTTATGTTGTAACCGATTTTAATGTTTTAGTTTGAATTCACTTTTAATGTAATTGTTTGACCTAGGTCAATGGGACTTGCATAATCGATAAGAAGAGTGGTTTAAAGACCGATAGATGTTGTTCCCAAGTACGAAAGCTAGTCTCGTTCTAAGTTCGTGGTTGAGGAACAAAGTTACAGCGGAAGTGTTTTAAAATCGGGCTAAAAGGGTAACAGTCCATTCCGAGCAAGCGATTGAGATACAATTACATGAAGCTTTTAATTATTTTATTTTAAATTGTGTTTGCCATACAGTTTAAAAAATTCTCCAAATGGATATGTTTCCCTTTATAAGCCCGTTCACATTCCTCTAGCTATGATATGTCACATTTTGCAAGCCCCATCCAATAATCGAGGACTGGTATAAGAGATTGTTGGGCATTCCCTCACGCGAGGGAGCCCATTTAATAAATGGTAAGTGGGCTTCTTCTTTCTTAGGCCTAAAAGCCAATTGAATATAGCAAGAGGGAGACCAACATACATATGTAAACAACACCAACAGAGAGAAAACGAGAGTGAGAGAAAGAAAGTCTTCGGTTCTTCTTGCCATAGATCGGAGGTCCATTTGTGATTTGATTATAGATCGGAGCTGATCATCCAGATTCCTCTCCATTTCTCTGAGCTTTGCACACTTCTCAGTGAGATTTTACTAGATGAGTTCTTGATGTTGTAGTAGTCTTTGGAGTTAGGTCCAAAGAATTTGAACTCTGTATCCCATTTTTCATAATGGATAGCTCTTTTACTGGACTAGGTCTTGACGTTTTTCCCCTTCGTAGGGTTTTACCCGTTATCAAATTCTAGTGTTCAATTTACATTCCTGCTAGTGTGTGTGAGTTGTTTTGGAGCTTGCTATTATTTCCTATCATTTCAAATTCTTTACATTGAGGGGTTGATATAATTATTTCCGCTGCTTGTTGTTGTATTGGTTCAATCCCTAACAAAGTGATATCAGAGCTTTGGTTGAGTCTCTGTATTTTCTGTGAGAATTGAAATGGAGGATTCGGCTAGTAGCANACTCTGTATCCCATTTTTCATAATGGATAGCTCTTTTACTGGACTAGGTCTTGACGTTTTTCCCCTTCGTAGGGTTTTACCCGTTATCAAATTCTAGTGTTCAATTTACATTCCTGCTAGTGTGTGTGAGTTGTTTTGGAGCTTGCTATTATTTCCTATCATTTCAAATTCTTTACATTGAGGGGTTGATATAATTATTTCCGCTGCTTGTTGTTGTATTGGTTCAATCCCTAACAAAGTGATATCAGAGCTTTGGTTGAGTCTCTGTATTTTCTGTGAGAATTGAAATGGAGGATTCGGCTAGTAGCATAGCATGGTTAAACTCACATCTTCCAATTATTCTATTTGGAAGACAAGGATGGAGGGTATCTTGTATTGCAAAGATATGTTTGAACCCAATGAGTGGAATGGCAAGAAACCTGAGTCTAAGACTGACGAGGATTGGAAGAAGTTGAATAGAAAGGCTATTGGACATATTAGGCAGTGGGTTGATCAGAGTGTCTTTCATCATATAGCTAAAGAAGTAGATGCATATAGTCTTTGGCAGAAATTATAAGATCTTTATGAAAGAAAGACTACACATAACAAGGCTTTTGTCATCAGAAGACTTGTAAATTTAAAGTACAGGGATGGTAATAGTGTTGCGGAGCACTTGACCAGCTTTCAAGAGTTATTGAATGAGTTGTCTACCATGAAGCTTACACTAGATGATGAGGTAAGGGCTTTACTTCTGTTGAGTTCCTTACTAGACAGTTGGGAAACTCTGATTGTCTCTTTGAGTAATTTGGCCCCAAATGGTGTGATCACTGTCAACATGGTAAAAGACAGTATGTTTAATGAAGAAGCCAGAAGAAAGGAGCATGTTGCTTCTTCAAATTCTGAAGCACTTGTTACAAAAAGAAGGGGGAGAAACCAAAGTAGAAAACCTCGTAGTGATGATAGTCGTGACAAGTCCAGAGGAAAATCAAAGTCAAGAAATGGGATAAAATGTTATCATTGTGGTAAGCTAGGGTACCTTAAAATGGAGTGCAAAAAATGGAAAAGGAAACAACCAAAATGGAACGATAAAGAACATAAAGAACAAAAGGAGACTGTTGCAATTGCATCTGAGGTAGAAGTGTTTATTGCTTATGACGAAGCATTTGCCAGTCTTTCATGCTAGGATACTACATGGATAGTCAATACAATAGTGTCTGTTCATATTACTCCACGTAAGGATTCCTTTTCATCCTATACCAACAGTGGTTTTGGTTGGATTAGGATGGGAAATGAAACTAAAGCTAAAACCGTTGGCATGGGAGATGTACAATTGAAAACTAGCAATGGTGGCAAGTTACTTCTCACGGGTGTCAAACATGTTCCTGATATGTACTGCAATTTGATTTCCGTTGGAAAGCTTGATGAAGAAGGCTATCCTAATCACCTTGGAGATGGTAGTTGGAAAGGTTCTCTTATTTTAGCCGGAGGGAAGAAGACTAATGGTCTCTACAGAACAGAAGCAAAACTTATTCATGGAGTGGTGAATATTGCTCACAGTGAAGCCTCTACTGAGCTATGGCATAAATGGCTTGGTCATATGAGTGAAAAAGGACTTCAAATTCTTGCCAGAAAAAAGCTCCTACACAATGTGAAAGGTACATCACTTATCCCTTGTACTCATTGCTTAGTTGGAAAGCAAAGTAGAGCTATATTTTGTAGATTCTGTATCTAGAAAGACTCATATTCTTGATTTAGTTCACACTGATGTTGCACAATTGTATTATGTTACATTTATTGACGATCACTCTGGGAAGGTGTTTGCATATTCTTTGAAATCTAAAGATAAGGTGTTGAAACTATTTAAGGACTTTCATCTGAAAGTTGAAAGAGAAACTGGAACGCAGTTAAAATGTGTCAGAGTAGATAATGGTGGTGAATACAGAGGTCCATTTGAAGAGTATTTGTAGAAGATATGGCATCGGGCTTGAGAAAACTGTTCCTAAAACCCCGCAGCAAAATGGGGTGGCTAAGAGAATGAATATGACTATTTGTAAGAAAATCATATGTATGCTTTCTCATGCAAAACTGCCTAAGCACTTTTGGGTTGAGGCAATGAGGACAGCTGTTGACTTGATAAATCTTTCTACATCAGTTCCTTTGAATGGTGATGTTCCGAGAGATTTTGGACAGAGAAAGATATATCTCTTGATTACTTGAGAGTTTTTGGATGTCGGGTCTCTGTTTATATTCCTAAAGATGAAAGGTTCAAGCTTGATAGCAAAGCAAAGCAGTGTATCTTCTTGGGTTATGCACATGTAAAATTTGGGTATATGTTGTGGGATCCAGTGAATAAGAAGATTATCATTAGCAGAGATGTTGTCTTCTTTGAAGATGAAACCATTCAAGATTTGGATCAGACTAATAAGCCAAACACAGTCAATGAAGAATAAATCAGTTCACTTCCACTTGTACCAGACCCCGTGGTACATGATGATCACAGAGAAAATATGCAAGAACATGACTTTATAGAAGACAGACATGATGAAGCCTCTACACAAGGTGATGCAGAACTAGATCAAAATCAAGAAAATGTTCCTCTTGAGGTGTCAGTTGAAGATGAGTTTAGAAGATATACTAGAGAACGTCGGTCTTCCAAGAGGTATTCTAGTAATGAGTATGTGTTACTTTCTGATGGGGGAGAGCCAGAAAATTATTAGGAGGTTCTGCTACATGACCAGAAAATGGAGTGGTTAAATGTTATGTAAAAATAGATGAAATCCTTGCATAAGAACTATACTTATGATATGATGGATTTGCCTAAGGGCAAGAGAGCACTGAAGAACAAATGGGTGTTCAGACTAAAAACTGAACCAAATAACTTGCAGCCAAGGTACAAGGCAAGGTTGGTTGTAAAAGGGTTTGGTCAGAAGAAAGGTATTGATTTTGAGGAGATTTTCTCACCCGCGGTCAAAATGTCTTCATTCCGGGTTGTATTAGGCTTAGCGACCAGTATGTACATGGAGGTTGAACAACTTGATGTGAAGACAGCTTTTCTACATGGTGACCTTGAGGACGAAATATACATGGAACAACCAGAAGGATTTACAGCTAAAGGTAAAGAAAATCTGGTATGTAGGTTGAAGAAAAGCTTGTATGGTCTAAGCGGTCTCAAGCAAGCCCCAAGACAATGGTACAAGAAATTTGATTTCTTCATGGTTGAGCATGGTACACCAGAACAACTTCTGATCATTGTGCGTTCATAAATAAATTCTCTGATAGGGAATTTATTATTATGTTGCTCTATGTGGACGACATGTTGATTATTGGTCGTAAAACTGAGAAAATTAAGAAGCTGAAAAAGGAGTTGAGCAAGTCCTTTGACATGAAGGACTTGGGACCTGCAAATCAAATTCTCGGTATGAAGATCTCTGGTGACAGGAAGAATGGGAAATTATGGCTATCACAGGAAGGTTATATCAAGAAGATATTGCACAGGTTCAATATGGACAAAGCAACACCAGTAAGCTCTCCACTTGCAAGTCATTTGAAACTAAGTTCAAAGCAAAATCCTTCAAATGAGAAAGAAAAGGAAGAAATGAAGAATGTGCTTTATGCATCAGCTGTGGGTAGCTTGATGTATGCTATGGTATGCACCAGGTCAGATATTGCTCATTCTGTTGGAGTTGTTAGAAGATTTATTTCTAAACATGGAAAAGAACACTGGGCAGCAGTGAAGTGGATTCTCAGATATCTAAAAGGTATTTCTAAGATATGTTTATATTTTGGCATCAGCAAACCTGTGTTTGTTGGGTTCACAGATGCAGATATGGCTGGTGATGTTGACTCTAGAAAGTCTACTTCTAGGTATTTGATCACTTTTTTAGGGGGGGCAGTTTCATGGCAATCAAGACTGCAGAAATGTGTTGCTCTATCTACCACAAAGGCTGAGTACATAGTCATTACTGACGCTAGCAAAAAGTTGCTATGGATGAAGAAGTTCTTACAAGAACTAGGTTTAGAGCAAGAGAAGTATATACTCTACTGCGATAGTCAGAGTGCTATTCATCTCAATAAGAATCCAACCTTTCACTCAAGATCCAAACATATTGAAGTAAGGTATCATTGGATTCAAAATGCTTTAGAGATGAGGAAGTTACAGCTTAATAAAATCCATACTGATGAGAATGGTTCAGATATGATGACAAAGCCATTGCCCATGGAGAAACTACAAGTACGTAGAAGGAAAGCGGGTTTGGTGGAGTCTTTCACGTAGTCAGGAGGGGGAGATTTGTTGGGCATTCCCTCATGTGAGGGAGCCCATTTAATAAATGGTAAGTGGGCTTCTTCTTTCTTAGGCCGCAAAGCCAATTGAATATAGCAAGAGCGAGACCAACATACATACATACACAACACCAACAGAGAGCAAACAAGAGTGAGAGAAAGAAAGTTTTCGGTTCTTCTTGCCATAGATCGGAGGTCTATTTGTGATCCGATTATAATGAAATTTCAGTATGTTGTTCATGGCGAAGATGGCTACGTTTTGATCGGAGCTACTCATCCAGATTCCTCTCCATTTCTTTGGGCTTTGCACACTTCTCAGTGAGATTTTCTACTGTTATAGTGTGTATTTAGTTTAGTATGTTGTTGTTGTTGATACCAAGAACTAGATGAGTACTTGATGTTGTAGTAGTCTTTGGAGTTAGGTCCAGAGAAGTTTTACTGTGTATCCCATTTTTCATAGTGGATTTCTCTTTTACTGAACTAGGTCCCGAGGTTTTTCCCTTTCGTAGGGTTTTCCTCATTAACAAATTCTGGTGTTCAATTTATGTTACTGCTATTATGTGTGAGTTGTTTTGGAGCTTGCTATTATTTCTTGTCATTTCAAATTCTACACATTGAGGGGTTGATATAATTATTTTTGATGCTTGTTGTTGTATTGGTTCAATCCGCAACAAAGATGAGTTATCAACCAGAGATAGCCGCTTAAAGACGCCATGATAAGTCTCTCTCTTACTTTGTTCGCTTCTTCACTTACACTCAAGTCCAACCATCCTTCCCGCTAAAGAATTACCAGCAATCACCCTCGCAAAACCCTTAATTTTGAAACTCTCAAGGACAGTTTGATCAATCAAGCAAATGTGGGCCACATCAAGAAAACAACCTCGACCCTTGATTTCATGTCTAAGAATAGCTTCACACCATAGCTCACTATCTAATCTGTACTACTCAAGTCCTGCATTCGGAACCGAAATTTTGATCTGGGTCAAGTTGTACATTCCAGACTTGCGGAGTCGAAACTTAAGCGTGATTCAATTGCATTGAATTCACTCATCAGCCTATACGCGAAATGCGAGGAATAGGAAAAGGGCTGAGGAAATTTTTGAAAGTATGGAAGGAGATAAGATAGATTTGGTTTCGTGGAGAGCGATGATTTTGTGCTACGTGCGCAGTGGTTTGAATTTACAAACGATTATGACATTCTTTGAAATGGTGGAATTTGGGAGTGTCCGAATGAATTTTACTTTTCGACGGTGATTCAAGCTTGTTCCAACAAAGAATATGTGTGGGTTGGGGTGGTAATTTTAGGTTTGTGTTGAAATCCTTGAAGCTAATGTTTGTGTTGGTGTGTGTTGATTGATTTATTTGCAAAGGGGTTTTGTGATTTGGAGTTAGCAAAAAAAGTGTTTGATGAAATGCCAGAGAAAAATTCTGTTTCATGGACATTGATGATTACGAGGTGTTCCCAATTGGGGTTACCGGGGGATGCAATTGAGTTGTTTAAGGATATGGTATTAGCTGGGTTTATACCAGACTAGTTTACATTTATTAGTGTTTTATCACCTTGTTCTGAATTGGGGTGGTTGTTTCTTGGGCAGCAACTGTACTGTTAGGTCATCAAGAGTGGGTTGTGTTTTGATGTTTGTGTTGGGTGTAGTTTGGTGGATATGTATGCAAAGTGCGCGGTGAATTCCTCAATGGTTGATTCGATGAAAGTTTTTAATCGAATGCCAGAGCACAATGTCATGTCTTGGACAGCAATCATCAAAGGGTGTGTGCAAAATGGAGGCCTTGAGAAGGAAGCTATTGAGTTGTATTGTAGGATGATGATAGAAAGTAGAGTGAAGCCGAATCATTTTATGTTCACTAGTGTTTTGAAGGCATATGGGAATCTTTTTATTGTGGATTTGGGTGAACAGATATGAAATCATGTAGTGAAATTGGGTCTTGAATTAGTTAATATTGTTGGCAATTCTTTGATTAGCATGTATGCTAAGACTGATAGGATAGAAGATGCATGGAAAGCAACTCCTTTTGAGCAAACGAACATTCAAGATTAAGATAAAGAAGATCCTAAAGAAGTTGAA
>CAIGRL010065372.1:0-20177 GCA_903798325.1 Fraxinus xanthoxyloides | reverse complement strand
TGATGAAGAGTACATGCTCGTGGGTGATTTTGTATCTGACGATTGGGACGAGGATATCAAACTTATGGGAGATGGTCATCTCCTATTGAATGAGAAGGTACTTGCAAAGTACTTTAAAAACCTTTCCAAGTTGGATGAAAATGATATGCCTATGGGAGATTATATGTACTGGGAAGGATTTCAACAATGGGGATACAATCCATTCAAAGGAGTCAACGGAACCGACTTCTCATTGTCTGTGGATCTAGATTGTAGACCGATCATTCAACCTGAAATATATCGACTATAACTCGAGTAATTAAGTCAGAGGTGTTATCATAATCCCGTGCCTGTGGTCAACCGACTTGGGTTAACCGGCCAAAAGCTCATTACAATGGTTAATTTAGTTGCTTAATGGACAAGATTCTGTACATAAGATGTAATATTTGAGAAATCGATATAAAAATTATATGCTTAAATTCAGGGGGAGGAGAGAAAAATATTTATGTAATTGATCTTGTTTTCAGGTTTTAAAAATCTTATGGGTTTGACTTTCATGAGTGAGGAAAATACTTATTTAACAGTGATATTCCATGTCATTTCTCACAAATTTAAGGTTTTGAATCATGTTCAAGAGAAAATAGTGGCACTTACACGTGTAAGTCACTTATACACTTAACTCTATTTTGAACTTGATTGAGTACGTGAGAAAGCTTTATTGATAATGCTTTACTTGTGAGCACAAGCATTTTTTATTTCATCTGGTTGTCAAGGGCTTAATTTTAAAAAGAGGGTGCTATATTTCTTAATTTTCAAAAAATCAGTGTTATTTTTGTCAAAACGTTTGTTGCTGGCTTACCACTGAGCCACACTCAAGTGATAGAAGCAGAAGCTGACTCGCTCCCTTATCATTCAACTATCGCTTAAGCGACATCCCTTTTACTTGAATTTTAACATTATCTTTACCAAATTTCAAAATTTTCTCTGCATTTCTCTTAAAATTTCGCCCACACCATCTAAAATTCGTACTATTAATCACTTATTGAAGATATAGCATCCATCTTTTGATAAATTTGCAAATGTTTTCATTCCATTTTCAACAAATTTTCAAGGTATTGCTCCAAAAATCTTTATTTCTCGAATTTTCATATTTATTTGGGTTCTTTTGATTCTTTGCTTTAATTTCTTGGGTTAAACTTCATGTTTTATTGGTTCTCATAGATTTTCATCACTTCCTACATCATGTTGCACCTAACATTGGGGTTTTGGACTATTTTGGCGCGATTTTCGTGGTTTGATGTGTGTTCTTCACTCGATTTATTCATTTTTACATAGTTAGTTGATCGAGGTTGCATTGGAATTATTTATTGGTTTGCAGTCATGGTGCTTGAGAATGTGGTTGATGTTTTGGGCGATTTTGGCGCGAGTTTTGTGCTTGGGATAGTCCCCTAGGTTGGCTTGAGAGTGGTTGCTTTGAGAATTGGAGTTATTTGTGTTGGATTGTTGAGTTTTAGGTTGGAAGTGTGAAGTTTGTTCTCCATTATGCACACGGAGCACACATGATCAATGGTATCTCGTTTTGGTGTTGGCATACGTCACACGTCAATACGGCATGACATTATGACAAACGTCATGTCTTCTCCCCGCCTACGTCTAGGTATCAGGCATCTTGTTGTGCATTCATTCTAGAGCACATTGCATTTACCCTCTTTGTCTCGTTTTGCGTGCTTTCATGTATTTCATGCATCTCTTGCATGTCATATCGAGGTATTGAGCTTGTACTGCATCTATGACACCTGGTACCTCTACCTCTTATAGTAGGTCTAAGTTTATTTCTGTTGTTGCCCAAGACGCATTTAGGTCACAGTTTTCATTGAGACCTATTTTGTTTGAGCGCAAGGTCTTTATATCTGATCTGTCACCTGACCTCGCTGCCATTTTCACTTTCCGGGGTTGGGAACCCTTGTTAATTGAGTTGATCCATCCACCAAGTCTTCTTATTCATGAGTTCTATGCTAACATTCATGATGTTAGCGGCTCGTCTTTTAGAGTATTTCTTAGGGGTAAGACGATTAAGATCACTCATGATGTTCTGTAGAGCGTAGCTCATATCCCCAGAGTCGTTCGCTCCTTATTTCCTTATTTAACTTTTGATACTCTTCTGGTCTCTCTAGTCCGTTCGACGATGTTTAACACACCGTTGAAGGGAGGTCCAGGTGCAATTCGCATTGGCTCTCTTCCTACTGATCATTAGATTCTGTTACGCATTTTGTACATGAATCCTTGGCCCGTGTCTCATACTTCTTCATTACCCATGGAGAAGACTCATTTTTTGTACGCCCTATTGTATGGTGATTCCATTTATTTACCCTCGTTCATTTTCTAGCAGATTTTGCGTGTTTTTTTAGGGTGGGGCTACCTTATGCTTACTTGATATATAGGTTAGTAATAGCCTTAGGAGTGAATTTCCCACAGAGAGTTCTGAGGCTAGTTTTCTAGCCGATTGGCTATACCACTATTACTTAGAGTAGGTCACGTGCTTCTTTTAAGCCAGCATGGCTTGTTGATCTGACTGTGTCGGAGATCCTATAGATAACTTTATCTCTTTTGATCTCTCGAATTTTCCAACTTTTTCCTCTGCTCCTCCATCCATTAATATTCCGTCTTCTTCTACTTCTGTTCCTCTTCCCATTGAGCTTGTCCATCCACCTGTTGATATCTTTTTTTTCCCGTTGATCCGTCTATTGTACATATAGGATAAATGATCGTGCTGAACAAGCAGCAAGCTCGAATGAAGGCAGAGCTTACACAGTTGTGAGCTACAGTTGATCGACACACTACCGAGTTTACTATACTTCGTAGCGAGAGATTGGTCCCACTAGGATGATGGTGCAACTTCAGAGGATAGGAGTAATTCTGATTATGCTAATGATGATGGGTTATCCCTTGTCATTTTGTGACAAAAAGGGTGAGTAGATATAGATTTTGGAAGGTTTTGATGGAGTAGATTTTAGAGTAGATATTTTTGCTTTAATAGGATATATATGTTTTTATCTAATTGACATGATGTATCTAAAACTTTTGATTATATGATATAATTTACTTTTAGTGTTGCTAAATTAAGTTTTGATGTTTTGTAGTATCAATGTTTCATTTTGGTATTTTGGGTTACATTGATATTACGTCTTAATTTAGCATATGATATGAAACTGAAAATATGCACAATGAGTTAAATGTTTAAATCATTGTTACATCTAATACTACTTGATGAACTATTTTAATACTTAATACTATTTCACATATACTTTACACTGAGTATTCGAGTTGTCTATTTCAGGAAACAAGTGTTGAAAAATGAAATGCAGAATTCGTTCAAGACAGTTATTGGTTGTGTCAGCTTTTGAGTCTGTTATTTTATTTTACTACTACCTTGACCTTAGATTGTAGTTTTGCTACAAAATGCCAAATGAGGAGCATATTAGGCATGTATAGTAATTGACAAATCTGTAAACAAAAAAGACTAAAATTGATATGATGTAAAAGTCAAGGAATATTGTGCAATTAGGTGAAACTAAGGTATTTTAGGTCTAGGGTTTGAGAATGGGAAAGATGGAAAAGTAGTGTGGAATTTTACTAGACTACCGCCAAGGTTTGGCTCCAGCGTCAGAAACAGAAATTTCATCGCTCGATTGTCGCCTCACCTTCAATCAAGCGAGAACCTTTCGCTCATCCCTCGCTCGAGCGACATGTTGTCCGAGAATTTTTAATTCATTTTTTAAAGGCTTTTTATTGGCGCATTCATTCCTCAACCTACATATAAATATTCAAACGTAACAGAACGATTTTTCTAAGGTTGATCATTAAGTAAACACTTGGTCTTCATATTCTCTTCATCAGTTATCATTCAACCTTCATAATTAACATAGTGAATTGTTCTTGGTAGTGATAAAAACACCAATTTCACAATCCAAATACCAAACATTTGTTTCCTTCATATGTGTTNTTCGCTCATCCCTCGCTCGAGCGACATGTTGTCCGAGAATTTTTAATTCATTTTTTAAAGGCTTTTTATTGGCGCATTCATTCCTCAACCTACATATAAATATTCAAACGTAACAGAACGATTTTTCTAAGGTTGATCATTAAGTAAACACTTGGTCTTCATATTCTCTTCATCAGTTATCATTCAACCTTCATTATTCACATAGTGAATTGTTCTTGGTAGTGAGAAAAACACCAATTTCACAATCCAAATACCAAACATTTGTTTCCTTCATATGTGTTAGAGTTTCTAAAGATCAAGGGAAGGTGACTTGAGCTTTAGCCATTGAAGAACGCAATGTTCTTCATGAATCCACAAGAGATAGACGATTTCACAAAGTTGAAAGTTACTGCATGAGAGCGCAATGCAGGAGAGCATTGGAATCTGCAGCTGGGAATTGGTGCAGGAGCACAAAATCCAGAAGAGCTGTTGGAATTGCGGTCGGGGAGGTCAGATAGTATGTGTCGTCATCTAGTGTGTAAGACTGTAAGTTATGAATCATTTATAGTGGATTGTCGATCGGCAAAGTGCCCAAAAATTTTATCCAGTGGGGTTTCTCCATGATCAATTCTATGTTATTTGTGCTTTCGTAATTGTAGTAATTCTACATATAACAATATGAATTGCATGATTAACCATCTAGAAAATAATTAATAGTGACTTGTTGATATTTAATTGTTAAGTAGTTTTAATTCCGCGTAATCACCAATTTACCCCCCTTAGGTATAGTTTAGGTCAAACTTAGTATTTTCAAAAAGCATTACTTGCAACACAAGTTGAAATCCATAAATTGAATATGGATATTTCTCATTATTTACCACGTATGACTTCACCAAGAACCTCGAGTCTCTCACTAATACAATGTGTGGGCAAAAAGCCTTTTTCTCCCAAGGATAACTATTAAAAGTCTCTAAGTCATCAACCACTGGCAAGTGTTCTAAATTTAAGCATGTGTAGTTTTCTTCGGGTAGTAATACCGTTTCCAAATATATACAAGCCCAATCTTGTACTTGTCTTCCATGCACACCTTTCCATTTTCAATAGCTTCCTTCGAATTGTAAACAATTATGCCTTTCTTACACTTTTTATAGTGTTCTTCACCAGTCTACCATTATTTACATATTGGGTTCCAATGAAGGCTCCTCACTAGCTCTCAACCCCATTATCAATGTGAACTCGTATAATGAAAATCTTGTTGGCTTACACTAATTGAAAACAAGATCTCATTTTTTTTTTGTCACAATCATCCTCATTACAAGTTGGTCGACTAGTTGGGTTGAAAAATGTATATGCTTCATTTGATATGTTTGTCTAAAACAAGATTCCATGAGCATTTTTTGGTGAACATCATCTAACATCTCTCGAACATAGTGAAGTTTTTTGAAGGGAGCACTTATGTGAAGATATACCTTTAATTCTATCTTCAGGGAGAATCACAAACTCAAATGAGTGTTCCATTTCTACATCAATGAATAAAAATGAAGAATTTACAGTAGTATTAAGTGATAATTAGTACAATTCATTTTAAAAAATAGATAAATGGTAAGGTGACATTTTTAAGAATTTCATAAACGAGAGGGTGCTATTTTCATAACTAAATAAACTTCAGAGTGTCATACTGGAAGATTTAGCAAATAACATATCAATTATCACAAGCTCGACCAGTTTTCATGAAAATGCACAAGCGTGTGTAGATTCAAAAAGGAGTAAGTCATCTTCAAACAACAAAAATAGACATAAATCAAATTCGAAATTACTTATGGTGCTACGTAGTCCAAGTGTGCTTGTAAGCCCATCTGTATCTGTTCAATATCTCACGCTCAATATACTCCACTACATATTTTTTTTAGCCAATTTTCTTATAAATCTACATCATGAAGAATAAAACAAAGAAATAACATGTTTTCAAATTTGTAGTTACAAGAAGAAAGTTGAATTTGTAAGTAACTTTTCCTGTAATTCAAGCAACAATGAAAAATATAAGAGAAAATTGAATTCCAAAACATAATCACTACATACAAGAAACATGAATAAAATAGAAGTCTAAACAAGCCTACTCTATCAGTATAATTCTTGCGGCACTAATTTCTCTAAAAACATTCGCATAAAATCGTAGTAAAAGTGAAAAATTGAGGGAAACGTTCATACCTAAGGATAGCGCACTATGAAATTGATTCTTAGAAGTGATTGTTCACTTATGGGTGATTTTTCACAAGTTTCAGTTCTACCAATCTTGGGAAATTGATGAAACATTCATACCAAATTCCTCCTTTCACTCAAGAAGATGAAGGCAATCGATTTTGAAGAGTAGAAGGATTTGGAAATGAAAAAAACCACGAAGAGAAAATATGAAGGGTTGGGGATCGCAAGAGAGAAGAAAGCTACTAGATTTAGAATTTTGGAAATTCAATTGATTTGAGAAAAAGGAAAATTATGTTTTCTAGTGATGTTGACTAAGGGTATGATAGGTAGTTTATACATTATGATTTAAAATATTTATTTTAAAAATATTATTATGGTTAAAGACTAAAATTCCAAAGTGTATTATGAAATATGCTATTTGACCCAATTACCACTAATTTCAAATAAAAACTCATAAATAGCTGGAAAGATAGTCCAACTAAGTATCACGCAATCATCTATAATTTTTATTTTTCATATTTTTTTTCCGAAATATTCAATTTCTTTTTTAGATATTGATTCTAATAAACTCAACCAATTAACTACCATACAAAAATAAGAAAATACGTAGAAGAAATAAGAAATACATATGCCCCAAATCTAGACTATACATTGTTCTCAACGTGAAAAATATCAAAGCAAAAGAGAAGAATTTATTGAACATCTCAAGATAAGGTAGTGCTAGGCGCGTTCTTCTCTAGCCATATGGTGTAGAATACATGGAGGGTCCCCAATGTGTGACCACTTGTTTGATGATGTAGATGTCACTAGCTTGTCCTTATCTTTGGTGACATTTTTATAGTTCATGTTCGGGTGACATTGTGAAGTATTGTGTAAACGGATAAAATTCAACATCAAACAAAGATAAAATATAGATCAACTTATAAATGATTGAACAACTCCTCTTAATAAAGTTAATATTTTAAGATAGAACCACAAGTCTTAATATGGTATTAGAGTCGATTAAGTTCCATCCGATTAAGATTCAAAAACAAATGAACACACAGATTTCAAGATTGGTCTACTCAAACAAACTACCATCTTGCGAGTACATATTAGGATATAAAATTTCAAATCGAATCGAATAAAGATGAAAATATAAACTAACTTATAAGGGATTTGAATATTCATCTTAATAGTGTTGACATTTTAAGATGAAATATCAAGTCTTAACATATTAATGTGCCTAAAAGAAGCCTACAACATTAGCGGATGGCTTTGATGATGACAAAGTGAAAGAACACATATATGAGCACATGGGGAGTGGAATGCAATACGGTGTCAATAGTTGTATTATGTTGGATAATCGATGCATAAAGTAAATCGAAACTTGAACATATATCGTCCCAGAGTACAGCAAATGAATTAGTTCAAAAACTTGGTCAGGGTATATTATCAAACATCTAGTGAGAAAAAATTGTTCCTAGAATGACAAGACTTTGGGGTTTTATCTACCCCATTTTTTCACCCATCAATCACAACCTGAAGTGTTCTACCCATTAACTACCACATAATGCTCGAGAAATCTAGCTAAAGGGTAACAGTAAGTTGGTCTCTTGTTGCTTAAAATACTGAAATATCGACATTGGAAAAAAAAAAAAATTTACTGTAAACTGAAAAGTGAGAATTGAAAGAGAAGGGGATAGAAAATTGATTTTCTTCCAAGGAAGCGATTGTCTAAAGTCATTAGTTTGAATTTCCGCAACAATCATTCCATGACACTTGCAATAGGACTTTGAAAGTCTTGTTTGCTTGCATGGGTTGGCTTTGCACCATTTAATCTCCAAAAAATTTGACTTTTTCCACTATAGAGATATGCTTTGACTTTATCACGTAGCTAAAACTCAACTATAAAAATTTTAATATCCTCATCAACTTTAATCATAAAATCAACTTTAGAGCAAACACTGGAGTCAAATGATTGCTTGATAGTTGAAACATCATTGAATTTCACTTTTTCTTTTGGCTTCTTTAGGTCAATACATCCATCTTCACGTGGTTCTTTCTCGAGTTGGATACCCAGTTTATTATCCAAAATCGAGAAGTTGCAAATCACTTCTTGTTGTATTCCATCAGGTTGGCTTCAGTGTTGCTTGGAAAGAAGCCCTGTGGACTCTCAGTTGGCATCTTTGATAACTTCCCAATTTGTTTTTTTCAAGCTCTTCAGAGTTACTTCTGTGCTATACAGGGTAGCATCATTATATCCGCCCGTTCCATTAAAACGAAATCTCCCACATGCATAACTTTCTCAGGAATTTCGTGTTCTGTCATCTCATGTTATTACTGATCTCTTGCTTCTCTTTTTTCCTTGACACACGATTCAAACAAAAAAAAAAAATTATTATACCAAAAAGGAAAAAAGAAAAAATAAAATATTAAAGCCAAAATTAACTAAAGAAATAGATAAATAAAAGGTCATAATAGTGATGCCAAAAACTTGTGGATCTCATTGCAAGTGGATGAATCTAATATAACGATGAATAGATTGTCAAATCGACAGGAATCAATTATTTTGTTTTATTTAATACTAGCTCTGATTTAGATACGTGATTCATTATATGGTTTTAATTTACTTATATCTAACTATCAACTAAAGTTGGAAAATTAAAAGTACAAAAATCTTGGAGTTTAGTTAAATAATTAAAGATATTAGGATTCCAAATCCATCGGTGTTAACTATTATTTATCAATTCATATTTTGTGTTGAAATCGTATGTCTTTATATGACACTCTATGATACAGAAAAAATACAATATAAAACTAGAATATCACCAAAGATTGTACTAAACATAGAACTATCTTTATCTCCTACAGGAGAAAATGTTATTTATTACCATGTTCTAATTTATATTGTTCATCTAAAAAATAATACAAATCATAACGTTCCAATGGTGATCAAGTATAAAAAAGAATAAGGGAATAATAAACAATCAACAATAAAAAATTTTTACTAAATATTAGCAATTAATTAATCAAATAATTAGCAAGATTTCATTGTTGTACTAACCTTAAGATGTTTAGCCAAACATGATTCAATAACGAAAATACTTATTTGGATAATAGTACATCACTTAGCCCCTGTTTGGTGGCTATTTGTTTGAAAAAATATTTGTTTTGAATAATGATTTTTTGAACAATATGTAGTTATAAAGTATGAGAAAAATTTTAATTTACGTGTAAAATACTTCATTATGTGAATGTATAATTCCAATGTAATTAAATAAAAATATATAAATTGTCAATTATTTAATTTCAACAGATCTCGATCTTCGTTCTTCGTCTTGCTTTGACTCCAAGAAACCTAGATAATTTCTTTTTTAATGAAGGGTTAATCTATTTGTACAAAATAAGTTGACAAAATTTGTGTGACAAGATCGTTTTTGAAATCAGTGGCCTAAATCTTGCTACACATATTTTGTAAATCAATTTTGTCAACCTATTTTGTAGAAGTAACATGACTCTCAAAGAAATTATAATTTGTCTTTCCAAGATAGTCTTATTATTTATCTTCCATATTCTTGACATAACTTTGCCCTTTATATGGCCTCCTACTTTCTTGAAAATCGTGCACTTAAAAATACCGAACTTCTTCTTTAATTTTAAGTTGAAAATAAGGAAAATCTCGCCTGCTTCGGTATTTGTTCAGGTCGCATGTTATGAACATGCTCTAGCACATCAATTTGACTAGACATGCTTGAGATGAGATCGTGTGTCCCATGCATGATACCCCAAACTCTCTATTTTCATATTTTTACATTTTGGACCTCCAAGTTTTAAGCCACTTGAATTTGGTTCTTCAAGTTTGAGCCTTGTCAATTTAGATCCTTGACCTTTTGAATTTGTACATATTGGCGCCCGTATTTTCAAATTCTACATATTTACTCCTCCAACTTTCGATATCATTAACTTCGATTATTCAAGTACTTAAGAAGTTGAATTTAGTCCCCAAATTTTTATTTCATTCATTTTGGTCCCTAAACTAGCCAAATGGAAAATCTGGTCTCTAAAACTTATGAAGTCATCCAATCAACTTTCCAAAACATCCAATCAAGTTACCAGCTTTCCCAGTAAATCCATCATATTTGCCTCAATTAAGCTCCAAATTTTCTCACTTTTCTCAATTCCACTCCGGTTTTTACCTAATAAAATAATATTTACACAAATATGAGCAGAACTCTATCCATTTAATTTATTATAAGAAAATTCAAGATTATAGATATGCCTATAAAACACACTTATTAGTTCACAGGGTTAGCTAGAATTTGTACTCAAACGAAGTGCTTATAAATACTAATTGCAGCTTAATTTTTCAACTTTATTGTATTAAACAAGTTTAAAACAAACGCATTCATCTAATTCTAAGCATTGCTAGGACCCTTTTTTATGCATAGATAACTCTGCCACTTGACGCTTCTTATAAAATTTTACCTTAAAACTAAATATAATTTCGAATTTGCTCACTGCTCTTAATTGTTTGTTCGATTAAAGTTAACAAGCAACTGATGCATGTATGCATAGATCAATTTGCCACAGGGCCGGCAAGGAGATTTTGGATGCCCATGTGACATTTTAAAATGGACCTCCTTTCATGGAACTAAAAAAATATATTAAAAAAAAATATTTTAATAATATTATTTCATTACAAAAATATAACATTTAAATATTTGTTTACTTTTTTATATATCGTGAATAAGAAAAATACATGAAAAGTACCTTCAGCACTTCAACAAAATTCAGATGTTATCAACAAAAAACCATACAAGTCACTAAACTCTTCATGAAATTCTATATGAACAAACCTTAAAATCAAATACATCAAATACCACTTGTAAACATTAAAATGCAACAAATCATGTAAAAATATTTCTTATCACATTTTTAGAAGCAAACTCGCCAATTAAACTTTCATAATCAATATGTTCTAGCAAATCTTGTTCAATGGATATCAAAGTTAGTCTATTCAATAGTTCTTGTAACATGCTGATCTCAAATAAGATCTTAATAACTCCAATTTCGAAAAATTTCTTTTAGCAGATGCAAAAGTTGTTGACCCATGGTTAATCTTATATTTTGACTATAACACACAAAGTAGTTTTATCTCTAATATTTGTATTTGAGTCTTCATTGTTACATGTTTTATCAACTCACTTTCCATTCGTTACAATATTCAAGAGCATTCAAGTAAAATATATTTTAGCAAGATTATATTGATTTTTCATCTCATTTATTATTATCAAATTATTTTAGCTTTGAATTTTTTTGATCAAGTTAATTTTTGAAAATCATTCTACACATTAAAGGTTTTCATACATAACACTTGAATTTCACTCATTGCTATCTATTAAATTGTTAGACTATTTCTCTCTTAGTACATAATTGTGATCATATCATTTATTAAGAGATAAGTTTCATTTGTAAAACCAACTTTCTTTAAAATTTGCGGGTCGTGTTGAGGTCCTGTAAAACTCAACGTTGTATAAGGATCGGTGCTCCTTATTTGTAAGTCATCAAAAGTATTGTAAATGGTTGGATTTCACCACAAGTCAATCAATATAGTCAAATTGGCCTTACTCGTGTCACTATTCCAATTGATCCGAACTAACCAGTAAAATTTTGTAAGAGTGAGTATTTAAAAACATCCAATAAGATACGTGCAATTTTCATACACAATTATATCACAATAAGATAAATATTTCATATCACTATTCTCTTATGGAGTATATCACGTCTTAGGTCATCTTAAATTCACATGGGATCTCTTAATAAAGAACTCGTTGGTCCACTGGCAATTCATGGATAAATTAATGAATATAAAAGCATAAGAAAACGAATCGCTTGCACGAAAGTATCTTACCTTGATTGATCAAACAAATTTTTGATAAAAAAAAATATATAGTTGCAATTTATAGCTGCTTTATATGAAAGTTACCGTGTAAAATTCTTTGTTGATGAATAGTGAGACAACTGCACACTATATAAAGTTAAAAAAATAGTGGTTGAGTCATGGTATAATTGAGATGGCAAATCATGTCTATCAAATGGATAAGAATTGGATTTTTAATAAATCAATCATAATATCACGTGTACTTGTTATATATTACAACAAAATGTGATTCTTGGCCAATGACTACTACTACAATACGTGGCTATCTACCCAATCAAGCTCTTTCTTTTCTTATGGTAATATGTCCTTATCTTTCCTCAAAAGGGGCTAATGGGAAGGCTCCCAAAATTCTACTTTCTTATAGATTGAATCGACGACCTATACTTAATTCTATTTTCTTTTATTGGCTCTCACTTATCTCAAACATATCCAAATTTAACTTTTATCGAGTCTAAAATACACAATTTAATATGATCTATCCAACAAGTCTAATATTGATATATTAAATCTCGTTCTATCAATATCTAATTATTTGGTCAAAATAAAATTTATTTTGTTGCTTATTTCACTTAAGTCCCTCAACAAAAAAATGTAGCATTTAAAACCAAAAAAATTTATTCAAGAAATTTTCGGGCGTCACATAAATTCTATTGAAAAATTCTCATATGATGATTTATCTTCCCCCTATTATGAAATTTTGGAAAAATTTTAAAAAATCACTCATAGTCATTCTATTATTAAAAAGAAACATGAATTATTAAAAATTAAAATGGAGAAAATTTTCAAAACTAAAAAGGAAAATGTTGATTATGATTCATTGTATAAAAATATTGTTCTTTGAAAAAAAATGTTGAAGACTTAAAAAAAATTATTTATAAATTCACTCGAGGAAAAATAATTTTGATTTAATGCTTGGTGTTCAAAAATGTGTTTTTGATAAAGGAGGTGTTGGATATAGACCATTTTTGAAACAAAAATCTCTCAAAAATTTATTTGTCAAAGCCTTAAATACAATTTCCTCAAAAATTACTTGTAGCTTTTGCAATAAGGATGGATGGACATATTGCCTACAATTGTCTAACTAAAAAGAAGTTACACTCTGAAAGTAAAAATGAATGGACTGGAAGATACACTAAAACTAACTACCAAGGACCCAAGTTTGTGTGGGTCCAAAAACAGAAGTTGAATTATTATTGTAGGTACCGAAGAAGATGACGAGCAAATAATTCTTGGATAACGGGTGTTCAAGGCATATGATCGGAGATAGAACTTTACTATCAAAATTCAAAAAAAATGATGGAGGTCATGTCACATTTGGAGACAATACAAAGGGAAAAATCATCGGAATTGGAAATATTAGTAATCATCGTCTCATTCCAACGAAAAAGTACTATTGGTAGATAACACCAAACATAATTTACTTAGTATTAGTCAATTATGTGATAAAAACTATCATATTAAATTCGATTCTTCTAAATGTCTCATAAAGGACGTTATATCTAAAGAGGTGTTGTTTATAGGAAGTCGAATCAAAGATGTTTATATCATAAATATCAATTTTGAAAATGATGAAAAATGTTTAGTGAGTTTGAAAGAAAATACTTGGTTATGGCATAGGAGATTAGGTCAAGTTAGCATGGAACTTCTTTCAAAAATCTACAAAAATTGTTTGTCAAAGGTTTACCAAATTGTTTATATGAAGCCCCAAAAACCTTCAAACATTTTTGCAAAAAGGTTCAAAACGAAAAAAGATACTCCATTTCAATCATTAGAAGTGACGATGGAGCATTTGATAATCTCACCTTTGATGCAATGAAAATGGATATGAACATAGCTTCTTGACTCCTAGAACTTATCAACAAAATGATGTACTAGAAAGGAAGAATCGAATATTGCAAGAAATGACTAGAACCATACTAAATGAAAATTGTATTCCAACACTGCTTGCTATATTGTTAATAAGATTTTAATTAGTCGAAAGAAAACCAAAATCTCATATGAACTTTGGAAAAATAGAATTCTCAATGTCGGTTATTTCAAAGTCTTTAGATGCAAATGCTTTATCTTGAACACAAAAGTAAACTTGGGAAAATTTGATTCCAAATCCGACGTCGGAATTTTTATTTTTTTTGGATATCCATCAACTAGTAAAGCTCATAGAGTCTTCAACAAAAGAACTCTAGTTGTTGAAGAATCCATGCAAGTCTCTTTCGATGAAACTAACTATCTTGATCGTGAGAAAAGGTATTGATAATGATGTAGGGTTGGGAACTTCGTTTAAAGAAATGACTATTGAAGATCAAAACAAGACAGATCCACGAGATGAACATAAAAATGGAGAAAATGTTCAACAATGTGAAAAAGGGTCAACCGAAATCCAAAATGATTCATCTCTATTAATATAATGGAGGTTCGTTCACTCTCATCCTAAACAATTAATCATTGATAATCCCTCTAAAAGTATTACTACTAGAGTCTCTACTAAAAATCATCTAAGTAGTTGTACTTTCATTTCTCAAGTTAAACCTAAAAACTTCAAAGAGACCAAACTTGATGAATTTTGGATTCTAGTTATGCAAGAAGAACTAAATCAATTTGAATGAAACCATGTTTGAGATTTCGTCGTTAGACCAAATGATCAAACCGTTATCGGTACTAACTAGGTCTTTAGAAATAAACATGATGAAATCGGAATAATTGTGTAAACAAGACTAGATTAGTGCCCCTGATGTTACAATCAAGAAGAAGACATCGAATTTTGAAGAAACTTTGCACCGGTAGCAGGATTAGAATCCATTATTTATCAAATGGATATATCAAGAGTGCTTTTCTTAATGATTTTATTCAAGAAGAAGTGTTTGTTGAGCAGTCGCCTGGTTCTATGTTTTCAAATTTCGAAAAGCTCTTTATAGTCTAAAACAAGCTCTTAGGGCTTGGTATGAACAATTGAGTAAATTCATAATTTCAAATGTTTTTTCAATTGAAAAAGTGGATACTACTATTTTTGTCAAAACTCAAAAAAACAATATGATCATTGTTCAAATTTATGTTGATGATATCATATTCGATGCAACTAATACAAACATTTGTGAAGAGTTTTCTAAATGCATGAGCATGGAATTTGAAATGAGTATGATTGGAGAGCTTAAATTCTTCCCCAGTCTCCATATTAAGCAGACTTGTGATGGAATTTTCATCAATTAAAGTAAGCATATATTGGACATGCTCAAGAGGTTCAACATGGATGACTTGAAGCCAGCACATCCATGAATTTGGACAAGGATATCCAAGTTACTACCGTTGATATAACAAAATATTAATGTATGATCAGATATCTTCTTTACTTAACGCAAGTAGACCCGATATTATGTTTAGTGTGTGCCTATGTTCTAGATTTCAATCAAATCCTAAAAAATCACATCTTAAACTTGTAAAAAGAATTTTTAGATATCTTAGTGGTACTAGAACTTTAGGGCTTTAGTATCCCAAGGGCATTCACATTGATGTACTTAGTTATTTGGATGTTGATTTGATCGGTTGCACCATCGATCATAAAAGCACAAGTGAAACGTATCATTTTCTAGGCTTTGCACTTGTATCATGATTTAGCTAGAAACAAGATTTTGTTGCATTGTCTACTGCTGAAACTAAATATATCCCGACCGCTAGTTGTTGTGCACAAGTATTATGGATAAAACTCTTAGTGGTTATCACTAATTCTTTGACCATATACCTATCGTGTGTGGTAACACTAGTACCATAAACTTGTCAATAATCCTATTTTGTACTCTAAGACGAAGCATATTGAAATTAGACATCACTTCCTAAGAGACTATGCTCAAAAGGGTAATATCATGTTAGAGTGTGAACAAAGAAAATCAATTGGCCGATATCTTCACAAACCCTCTAGCTCTTAATCGGTTCTCACATATTGGAAGAAGTCCGGGCATTATTGATGAATTCGAAGCACATGACAAAGTTAAATTCTTACTATATAATTTTTCTTCATTATTTCATGTGGTCCATATTTATGTGATATAATATGTTTTAGAAAAAAGGAGGGGCATCCAGACTAGCAGACTAGACGTTCGGAACGTACGGGAGCCTCGGATAGCTTGTCTGGTACGTCCAGATAAGAGAACTGGACGTTCATTCTGCAAAAATCAAATTTCTTAAATCGCAATTCAGGCTCATTTCTTTCCATTTTCTCCCCGTTTTCTCATTTCTCTCCCTAAATCATCTCGAAATTCCTAAAATCTTCCCCTAAATTCATCAATTTCATTTCAAATTCTAAATCCCATTACTTTTACACTCCAAATTTCTCCAAAACTCAAATCTTTTCATAAAAAAAATTCAAATTTCTCCACAATTTCGAAACCCTAGTCTCTCTACACTTTCATTTTCAATTTTCTACTATGTTGGGCTCAAAGTGGACGGGAAAGAGGCTTAAGAGCACAATGAGGCAATCTCATCCACCATCCTCCGACGAAGAGTTCGATTTGGAATAGAGGTGGCAGCCAACCCATTTGAAAAATAACCAATCTTAATAGTTCAAAATGTTGATTTTGTGGATTTTACTAAGCTCTTGCATTTCATATAGAACTTTTTTGAAAACATGGATTGGATTTCAATTGCCAATTTAGAAGAACATGAACACCCACAGTTCATGAAGGAATTTTATAAAAACTTGGCTATTAAACCCCATTCCAGTGACATTTCATGTTTAATTAAAAAATAAAACCATTTTCATCAAAAAAGCTCTTATTCGTGACATTTTAGAACTTGAGGTGTGTGAAACACAGATTATTCTTCACAAGGCACATCCTAGTTTCGATGGATATGACCCTATTGAGACTTGTCATCGAGTCATTGGAAAAATCTTGAAATTATTACGAAAAATAGTGCGAATCAATTGACTTTTTCATGCAAAGATTTACAAAATTTCATTACAAATGTTATTTACCACAAATGGGCCATCGGGATGAAGTGAGTTCTTTTGATCTATTTCTTCTCAACTCTTTTCTTGTCGGTATGAAACTTGATTTTCCAACCATAGTATTAGGCTTGATGAAGCTTGTTCATTCCTCACGTCACATTAAAATTTTACCATATGGAATGCTTCTCACGAAAATTTTTAGACACTTCAATGTTTTTTTGGGTGATGTGACATTTGTTCAACTTCGAATTACCAACACTATAAACATTCAAACACTTAAACATATGAAAATTACTAAAGAACTTGGTCAGTGGGTGGCACATACTAAGGGGTTCGACCCCTCCTCGGGTCCTTCGACTCTACCTTTTGAGGGAGATGACGATGGTGGAAGCTCTTATTCCTTCTCCCTAAATTTCGGGCTCCAGTATCCCTCGATCTTCTAGTAGTGGCTTCACGATTATCGAGGATCAATACAATATGTTGAATGTCGCATTGACTTCCTCACATCCTCGATTGATGGCATCGGCGAGATGCTCCATTAGGCTCAACAAGCTGCCATACTAACTCAACAGGAAGTCACTCAAGCACAATAGGTGGTGATGTAGGCTCAGCAAAATGTCTTCTACGCCCATTTCCATACACACTTCCCTCCTCCGGAGCCGTGGTCATAGATTTCTACGGATATTGTTTTATTTTCCTAACGATGAATAATTCCTTATTCTTTGGATTCCTCATATGTTCTTTGTTTGATGTTGGATGTTTCTTGAATGTCTTTGAATATCTCATGCTATCATTTATGCATATGGTTTTTCTCTATACATGAATTCCCTACTTCGTATTCTTTTTGCCTATACCAAAAGAGCGAAAACATATATACGATAATATGCATGCTTGGCCTATATAAGAAAGGGGAAACAATATCATATGAATGTTTGATCTATAAAAGATAGATCATTTTTTTCTTATTGCAAATCATCTTTTGTTTGTCATGATCAAAATGGGGAAATTGGTGACATATGGTTGATCTTATATTTTGATTGTAACAAACAAAGTAGTTTTATCTATAATATTTGTATTTAAGTTTTCATTGTTATATATTGATCAAATTGGAGACCAAATAATTACTATCAAAGGAATTGCAGTTGACGATCAAGAAAATTCAAGATGGATTCAATCATTCACTATCGGAGACAAATCCAGCACTCACGTCAATTGAAAATTGAGCACTCGTGTCAAATTAATCAAAGATATTAGAAATAGATGTTCGAGCTCATTTGTAAAAGTAAAATACTTTAATCCTTAGCGATGACTCATTAGAAACCCAAGTAACGAATTTTTATGCACGAGAAAAATCTAATTCCTAAAAAGTTTGCACAAAACTTATTTTGCAAAGGTAAGAATTTCAATTTAATTTTCAAACCTACTAGCATCACTTACCATTTAAAATCAAATAAAAGCATCTTTTATTAGCCAACATTGTTTCAAACAATCAAACGAGAAAAACTAAAAAATTTCAAAAAATTTCGGATAAATCAATCATCCAAAACAGCACTGGACGTTCAGATGATCGTCCACATTGGCAGAATTATTGACCTTTTTAACTGCTATAAATATCAACTCACTTGTCATTTATTAAAACATTCAAGAGCATTCATGTGAGATATTTTTGAGCAAAATTATATTGATTTTTCAACTCATTTATTATTATTAAATTATTTTAGTTTTGAAAAAACTTTTGATCAAATTAACTTTTGAAAAACATTCTACACATTAAAAATTTTCATATCTAACATTTGAGCTTCATTCATTGCTACTATCTATTAAAGTGTTAGCATATTTCTCTTTTGGTACATAATTGTGATCATATCATTTATTAAGAGAAAAATCTCATTTGTAAAACCAACTTTCTTTAAAATTTGCGGGCCGTGTTGAGGTCCCGTAAAACTCAACATTGTATAAGGATCGGTGCTTCTTATTTGTAAGTTGCATGAAGTATTGTAAAAGGTTGGATTGCACCACATGTCAATCAACGTAGTGAAATTGGCATTGCTCGTGCCAAAAAGCTCGATAACGGAGGACATAGATCATTGTATTGGATCGAACCTCCATAATTATATCATTTACATCATCTATCTCTCTTTACTTATTGATTTTATATTCATGCGTATTATTTAAAATAATCTATCTAGTTATTACGTACTTGATTATAGATTAATTTTTCGAAAAAATTTTAAAAATCAATTCACTCCCCTTTTGGTTAGTTATTCTTGGGCTACCAACAGTAGCATGAACTGTCAATAGTATTTTGTAAGTAATAAATGTATTCGGAAATCAATTTAATCTTTTCAAATAAGTCAATATATCAAAAGCTGTCTTTGTTTCTTTTGGTAAAATTTCACAAAATTAACTCTTGAAACAAATCTTCTCCATCAAGATCGCAAAAATTTACATGTTTTAAAACAATGTCAAGATGATGACAACAAGATTTCAAATTAGCATCAAATGAGTTTAATTATAAGACAATTACATATCATAACAAGTCTAACAAAAATTTTGATACCATACAATGCTGAGGCCCTATGGAGTTACTCCACGTGTGCACCTTCATGGTCCTCTCTGCTTTGCCACTTGATGCTCTCTCAATGATCTATATATATATAATGTGAGGAACATACTCCACTTTCAAAGAGAATGCCTCTCACAACTTTGGAATCAACTAACAGCCATAAATTTGACCCCTCTTAAGAGGTCAACAGATCCCACTACATTTAAATGCACAATGATACTACTAATGATCAATAACTTCACTCTGAAAGATAATGGTAAATACTCGACTCGTGAAGTTTGCTCCGTTTACCACCTAATTCTCTCGTACTACCTACCGGAAGCCCAATTCCCCCTTGTCAACTAGGCACAGAATGTTGTTGGCCATGAAGCTTGGTATCAATGCACTTGAAAATGATAAAAAATCACTTTTCTAAGAATATATAACATATTTTTTTGAGATTTTTTGGATACCTAAAAAGATAGTATTAATTGAAAATAATTTTGTGAGGGGTGAAGTAATGGCAAAAAAACCCGCCCCGCCCCGAATGGGGAGAAAAAAACCCGTCCCGACCGGTTGGTGGGGCGGGAAGGGGGTGCCCCGCCCCAAA